>JACEIK010010669.1:24156-34555 GCA_018107945.1 Datura stramonium
ATACAAATACTTATATTGTATTCTCTTTATGCTTAAACGTTTCTTATCGGTCCACAACGTTGGGAAGTGCCTGAATTCTTTACTTGCTTTGGTCGAAGAGGTAGAGATTAGGAAAAGCGAATTACAACAGAGCCTTGATCTTGATGATCATTGTATTAACTTGAGTTGTGATCGCAGGATAGTTATATCTATAACTTAGTGATAATGGTTAGTTTGAAAAACTCATGAGACTTGGTCGAGTAATTGAGGATAGTCATTTAATAGGGATTGGTCGATCGTTTGAATGAACCTAAGTTATCAGTTATATAAGTAAAGTATTGGAATAGATCACTAGTGTAAAACCCGAAGTAGTTAAGGATCCGTGGGGAACACTTACCCTAGTTAATTGCATAAATTTGGAAACAACCACCAACTTCTCAACATTGTTACTTATTTTTACAAATCCCCTCTTAGGTAATAATCGACTAAAAAGCTTAAGCACTAGAGGTTTTCTACATCCTTCCATATTCCTTGTGGGATCGACCCCAACCTCTAGTTGGGTTCTTTATTGACAACATCTGCTTCATACTTCAGTTAGAGGTTTGGTTTGAGCGTTATCAGTGCTACATTGTGCTAGTCGATTGGTAGGAATTGATAGTCGGTTATAGGCTGTTTAAACTTAGGTGTAAGTGTGTTATTGTTATTTTTTATGATTTTGTAAATTGTATAGTGCCCAGAGGCTCTTCAAGAACCTGTAAGACCGTGATGGTTTCCGACAAGGTTGAGCTCGTGGCTTGTGAAGACCTGTAAGGCCATGACGGTTTACAGCATGGTCGCACCCGCGATTATGAATGCTTGTAAGGACGTAATGGTTTCCGAAAAGACTGTGATTATGGATTGATTTACATGTTGTATTGTTCCCTTTGATTATGTTTATTTGATAGTTCTAGATACTAGAAGCGACATAGTGATAGTTGAGATCATTGAGGGGCCTAGAGTTGAATCAGGTAAGGCGGTTGGATTGATCATGTGTTGTACAAGCAGTAATAGGTCAGTTGTTTCTGCTAGGTGTCTACTAATTGTCTATTTATTCATTTATCTTGTTATGTGGACTTTTCAGCCTTATAAGGGCTAGGTAGGGTGTATTTGCTTACTTGGTTTGTGATTTCCTTCTTGTGGTTATCCGATATGTCTGTTGATCTGTACTCTGAATTTTGTTATCGTTTCTGCCTTACATACTCGATATATTTTCATATTGATGCTCTAGTTGGGGGAACTGCATTCACGCTTGCAGATGCTAATCGGTAGGTAGATCGAGTTCTTAATAGCTGAGTGGAGTTTTAGCTGCATTGGTAGAGCTTCAAGTCTTCTGGAGTTGCCAGATGTTTTTATTGTGGGTAGTTCAGGGCCTTGTCCTGGACAGTTGATTTATGTTTTATTCAAAGAGGCTCATAAATGTCTGTTGTGGGTGTACCGTTGTTGTTGTAGGCCAAGTGGGCCTTATTATATAGATTTCCTTCCATTTTGTGGACTGGACGGTCCGTAGTTTATCTTTTAAATTGGTCTATAAGTCGGTTTCTATTCCTGTTGTCAGTTTCTCTAATTTTACAGTTGTTTTTGTGCCAAACCTCATCGTTTCTGGTTGAGGTAGTTAGATTTATGGTAAGGTGTGCTCGATTAGGTGCAGCACAGGGTGCCAGTCATGCCCCTCTGGGTTTGGGGCGTGACACTTTTGTTCGAGTTAGTTAACAAGTGTTTACTTCCTCGAACAGAAAGAAGGCATAAGATAACTTATCGATACTTGGAGTCAATAGAAATGCTTGATACATATCACAGAGTTAATCTTCCGTTATTGATAATCAAGCATATGATGCGTGTGATTAATCTTGAGAGGGGATCTCATGGACTTTCTTATGGGTTCTTGCTCACGTATGTCTTTGAGGCACACTAGGTTCCTCTTACGGGTGGCAAGGTCGAGTCAAAGAAGAAATTGTTTGATAAAAATACCTTGGAGGTGTGTGATTTTTTGCCTACAGGACCTGGTTCTAAAGGGAAGAGCCTAGTTACTTAGCTGCTACTAAAACTGCAGCTCTCACAAGCTCGTGTTGTCTTATTGGAGGGTGAAAATGTCTAGCTCAAGGCTGAGTTGAAGTCTGAATAGGATGAATTCTCTCTTCTGGAGGAGAAGATGCTACATGAGCAGCTAATCCATAATAGTCGAATTGACAAACTCCTTACACTTGTTGGGAAAAATGTGTCCTCTTTTTCCAATCTTCCTTAAAGTTCCCTCTGTTTTTAACCCTTTTGTCTCCGATAACCCCTTTATTGTTTCTTACTTTCTAGTCTTGTTGTTTATAAGTGTCGTTATGTTTTTGGGATTTCAACAAAATGATATGCTTTTGTTGTGGGGCCTTGAGGGCTTAAATTAGTGCATATCTTGCTTATCTTGTTCTTCCCGTGTATCTCAATTATACAGCCATTAAATGGATAATATCCTTAGTTTAGTTATGATGTACAACATGATGGCATGTTCTGATTAGTGTAGCCCCAGCGTCCATGAGTTAGGTTATTATTGTAAACTGCTTGAATTATAGTTCGTTCTTTACCTATTCTTTTCAATGATGTCAAAAGAGAAAAATAGGTGGGAAGATAGTGGTATTATTTATGCTTACTATATGTGGGGAGGTGCATAATGAATTGTATTTCTCATCATTAGAAAGGAAGAATTTGTTGAGAAATGTTAAGGTTTCATAGTTTTGATGTTCTGCCAAAGTGAACCAGGTTCAGTATATAGTAGACATGTATGTTTAAATTGTCGCAGGTAAGCTAGGTTCATCATGCAGATAGGCAATGAATGTATTTTCAAACTTTCAAGGAATCGAATAAGGAAAGAGAATACTGCTGAGGATTTTTTTCAAACTTTCAAGGAATCAAATAAGGAAAGAGAATACTGCTGAGGATTTTAAGTCCAACTAGAACTTGGGTAATGCAGCAATTCAAAAGGAACTAAAATAGAGTTTTTTTGTGGGACTCAAAACCCCAATTAGAGACGGTGAGGATTAGGCAAGTTTGAAGTGCACTAGAGACAAATAAAACCCTATAAATACACTGGTTGTGGATGGATATCATAGATGATTGCAATCCATTAACGAATATCCTTGGAGAGAAATTATCATTCAGAACTCAAAAAGAGGTACAATTGCAGTAAAATTGGAACAAATTCAATAGAGTTAGAAAATTAAGTTGAATTCTGTCTTTAGTGTTTTGTGTTAGAGAAAGACTTTGAGTGGAGTTTGTGAGAAGTTCTAGACTAGAGTTTATAGTCTAGACAATGTATGTGAGGTACTAGAGTTAGTCCCTTTTGATTACTGAATGTAATCTAAAATCGCTCTTTGAAGATTAGTAAAGTTGATGAAAAATTCTATTCTGTAGGTTGTGATTTTTATGCCCTTGAGCAGGTGATTTTCCATGCTACATTGATGTTTTTACTGCTTTACTTTACTTTCATAACTAGGTAAATGAACCTATTTCAATTTGCTAAAGCATATAAATAGGTGGAGATTATTACATTAATTAAGCATATGCAAATGACTGAGTTCTTTACGTAAGTTATTCTTAAAATATAAAGCTAGTAATTTAGAATTCATATACTTACGAGAATGTTCAAACATATAGGTTTGGATTTTATATCCAGGGTATTTCTTATTCATATGCACATTCTAATCAAGTTGAGGGAAGCAAGTCTCAACCTTACCTCAAATCAACTATCCAAGTCTTCTCTCTACAATTTCGTTTAGTTCAACTCTTCAAAATCTACAATTAAATGGTTAAAACCATTTATCTAACTCCTCCATCATGGCCTTGTATAGTCATTTAGGGCTTATAGCTAATTCCATTCTCAAACTCCATCAACCTTACATTCTATGATTGTAATACAGATAAAAGATTCTAATGTTAATTAAAAAAAAATGAAAAAATTTACCTCGAACAAAGTTCGCACAAAGCCTTAGATTTTGGATCTTGAAGAATCCCTTTGATTCTTTGGTGAAGACCTAAGATTTAGGCATTAGAAAGTGTTATATGTCTTACCTTAGGGCAAAGCATAAAAGTCTATCATGGTTTCTCCTCAAAAGCTCTTAAAATTTTGTGAAATAGAATGATTTTTCTCTTTCCCCGTCGAGCCAAGTATTTATAGTATTTTTCTCAAGTAATTTTTTCATCATGAAGCATTCCTTAACACGCCAAGGTCCAGCATTTTCCGAGCGTAACATGCGGCCAATGCACTAGGAAGATCAATGGCGGATCTATGTTAATACTTATGGGTGCTTGAACATTCATTACATTTTAGAGCCAACACTATTATTTATATAAGGAGCCTAGTAATTTGTCCAAATATGTTAATTGAGCGCCCCATGTTGATAGAAACTCTAAATTAGAAATAGTTGAGCACCCATAACTTAAAAATTCTAGATCCGTCATTGAGGAAGGTGTCCCGAGACTACCCATTCAATGTGGTGCTAAAGTGTAGTGTCGGTAGAAGCCTAAAGCAAGTAAAGCACTTTCTTTAGGCCCCAATATTTTTAAGGCCCCAAGATCACTAAATATTAAGAGTGTTATTTATTGTCAAATAATAATTTTTACTCGTAAAATTTAAATATTTTTTCAAATAAATTTCATGTTCAAGCATAATTTCAATATGCATACATTCTTATACAATTTCAATTTCAAATATCTATTTTATTAACATCAACCAAATACTATCCAAACAAGCAATAATAATTTGAAGTACAAAGAAATATATGAGTCTTATCAAATACTTCCTCTATTTTAATTTAGTTATCGTAATTTATTTTTAAATCTATTTAAAAATGCATATTTGTATATTCAAAAAAAAATAAATCTAATCCTACTTTCCGTTTTAGCTTTAATAACATTTTCTTATAAGAATAATATGACATGTCTAAGGCTATAAGATTTAAAAAATATTTTTGGTATGTTATATACACTCCTAATTTAAGACATTATATTCAAAGTCTTTTATATGTCTAAACTTCATGCCTAGTCAAATTAAAATATATAAAATGGATCAAATGAAATATATTTAGGATTTTTTAAAAATTTGACTATATGCTACATATTCCGTTGAGCCGCCTTTCTAAAGTGCCAAAACTACCCTTAGTACTCCAGGGGCGGAGCTACAGTCATCCAAGGGTGGTCAACCGAACACCCTTCGCCGAGAAATTACATTGCATGTATAAATCAAATTTTATTGATATGTGATATATACATGATATTGAACACCCTTGGCATAAGTAAGGTAGTTGGCAGAATGGTTAATGGTCTTCAAATATAAGCCAGAGGTTCCAAGGTCGAAATCATTCACACTGCTGCATAACATAATTTTATTTTATATTGTACTTGGAGATTTAATAAATTTTTTTATTAAATATAAATAAATCTTGAACACCCTTCGTAAATATTCTGAATACGCCACTGTAGTACTCACCGCGCTACATGCAACACGTCACCTTTAATGCCTGGTCCTATAGCTTGTTAATTGCTACATTTTCTTATTTTTCTCGTCCTTTTCCCCTAGTCCAATCCATCTCTGTATAGCTCCTACTCAACTTATGCAGTTAAAAAGCCTTGGGGTGCGAAATAAGGGTTCATTTTATAGGAGGGATAAGAGATAAATAGCTTCGAAATTAATATTTGAATAAGTTTATTTCACGTTTGGTTGGATAAAATTTTTCGAAAATTTATCCCAAGATTAATTATCCCGAAATAATATTATTTTTATCCCACATTGAGAATAAAATAACAATTTCGAAATAACTAATTCAGAATAATTTATTTTGAAATAACTTATTTCACAACCAAACGACCCCTAACCGTATCAATAAAAGAAAACTAATCCCCTCCGCCCAAAAAAAAAAATACTTGGGGCACAATAATATGAGAAAGAAAAAGAAAGCAAATTGGCTTTTCATCTTGATGCTAACCTTAAAGTTATTATTAATTTATTTTGCATGTTCGTTATTACGCATTATCTCCAACAAGCGACTGAAAAATGACATTACAACTCTTAATGATTAATTGTTCAATGAAAATTCACTTGTGTTTCTCTAACACGGGCTAGGCAGCTTTCATCGTTTCAACATTTTCTTTTTTACCGTTAATTTTTAGTTGAATGGAGAAACCATCGGAAAAATATATTGGTCAAGGATACAAATATAAAATTTAGGGAAATTTACCTTCCAGAATTTCTTAAAACACTAAATTGTTAAACATAATAATAAATTTTCTTATCTATAAAATATAATAAAATATTACAAAACATAACATATTTGAAAAAAATAAATAAAAGGACTATTTCTTCATTCCCAGCCTCTTGTTCTTCTCCTTCAATGTCAATCACCTTTCCCCTCCCTCCTTTTCACTGCCAACCCTCTTCCTAGCCTCCTTCTTTTTTATGTCTCCAATTTATCAAAAAAAAATTAAAATCTCGAATTTCACTATTGATAAAGTATTAAAACTTCAAAGTTAAAATTTTTCATTTTGGAAAAACTAAAATAATTTCGGACTAGGTGTGGTTCCAAAAGTTTGAATACATCTTGGGGAGTTTATATCTCAAATTTTGGATGATTTAGTGTAGATTTGATATGATTTTGAATAAAATTTAATATTCAATCTCAAATTCCATCATGGATGAAACTTGAAGCTTCAAAATTGAAACTTGAGTCTGGAAAATTAAAATAATTTTGAAATGGATGCACTTCCAAAAGTTAGAGAACACCTTGAGGAGCGTATATCTCAAATTTAGGATGATTTAATGTAGATTTGATGTGGTTTTAAATACAATTGTATTAAAGTTGTATGAATTTAAGTTTATGTTGTTGTGGTATAAATTAGTAGAAAAGTTATATACTATGTTTGTTGAATATGTATTAAATTTTTTTTAAAATAATATCAATTGTTATATAAATTTTATTTTGTTAGATACACATTTCATATCAAATTAGCACAATTTTTTAAGCCCTGAGTGAGATATACACATTTTGTAGCATTTTATACCATTTCATATACAAAATTTTAAGTGAATTTATTTTTAAAAAGACTGATGTTATATTTTGTAAATTGAAAAATCTTGATATATTTTATAATATTGAAAGTTATTTATGTGTGTATGTGTGTGAATATACATACATACATATATATATGAAACATACCCAAAAATTAATCGATTTTGCATGAATATGAAGGGAAAAAGAAAGAAAAAAGGTATAAAACAGATATAATTGAATTTTAAGTTGAGCATTATTATTATAGTGTCAATTTTCATGATATTATTTTCTTGAACATTCTGTTCAATAACGTTTTGGTTTTCATATTCTATTCTCAGAAGTTGTAAAATTCATAAACTAATACTTGAAACTTGCTTTCTCCTCTTACAAATATTAGTTACATAAATAAGAACCGAAAAAGGAGATGAGGGAAAAACACAAGATGTCAATTCTTATAGTTAATATGACTATTTTTTATATAAAAGGTAAGCTCCAAAGTATGGTTCAAAATAATTCTGCCCTTAGTTATATTTCTTTACAATTTGAAATATAATAATTCTACCCTTAATTATACTCTGAGGCCATTCCTATATTTGTTGTTCAAGTTATCACCTCCTTGACCTTAACGGAGCTAGTTTCAACTTGAAGTATAATCAAGAGATAATTTTCAACTATAGTAAAAAAATATAAGGATAAATTTATATCTTTTCTCCAAGGTATTTTGACACGTAAAATTCATATAATTCAAGCTCAAGCTATATTAAAGTCAATAATAAATACAAGACGATATTCTAACTAAAAGAATAGGAATGAGTACTCAAATTATATTTTTTAAAAAGGATAAAATTAAGATATTTCATATAGTGAATTTTTATTAAAATTTGGACCTTTTTCGTGATAAAATCATGTCTAGTGTACCTTAAAATGTCCGGTCTAAATTTTTTGTCCCCACATAACACAATCTTTAAAGAAATGACTTTAATTTGAAAAAATTTGCTGCGACGAATTTATATATGTTGCCCATTAGGCATAAGTTCTAACATTGATGATAAGGCAGAACTTGTGGACAATTGAACAAGTTTATTATTTTGAAATATCTTGAACGTCTGCCTTATAGGAAAAAATTAGAACTTATGTTTGACGGACAACATACGTAAGTTCTAATTTTTTCCTATAAGGCAGGACTTCTGGTTAATTAAGTAGGTTCACCGTCTTAAAATGTTTTAAATGTCGGCCTTATGGGGAAACTTATGCCTAATGAGCAATACACCTAAATTGTAACTTTTTCTTATAAGGCGAAGCTTCTGCGTAATTGAGCAGATTTATTGTCTTAAAATATCGAAGCAAAAAACTCAAAACCGCCTCTTATAAAGATCATTTTTGTTAAACTTCATTGTGGGGGACAAAATATGAACACCAGCCCATTTAAGGCCATTTCTCAACTTGACCCCTTTTTCCTTAATTCAATTGTCCACAACTCAAGTTTCCACATGCTAGTGAACCACCCTCCACTAATTCCCACCAACCAATTCTCTTGTGATGTACTTTAACGAAATCAAAGGGGAAGAGAAGAACACTTTCCGAATTCTTCATTCGAATTTCTAAAGATTTCTTGTTTGTAATAAATGCAGAGGGGATTGCCATGTCTAAAGAAGAGAAGAAAATTGACGTAGTCACTGCAGTTTACAAAGTTCGACTTCACTGCCCAAAATGTGCACATGATATCAGAAAACCACTCATGAGAACTCAAGGTACTCAACATCTTAACTCTTTTTTTTTCTGATTTTTTTTTGTGTGAATAATCTTGATCTCGTCCTAGCTTTTCAGTCAATATATTGAATTATATGACAATCTCATCTGAAAGTTTAAACTATAATAGATAATACACTTCTATTTACTAATTATTTATATGCTCATAGCAACATCTTCATGTGCGGACCTGATCCGTTTCTTAAGCCAAGTACATAATCTTTGAAAACATTTAAGCTAGGTTAGAGAAGTTCATTTTATTTACTTATATTATGTTCTCCACATAATTAAAATAAAAGTAAGGACTGAGCTTATATAGGATAGAGCTTATTCTGGACTGTGGTCCACACCTGATAAAGTAGTAATATTGTTGCCCAAACATTAATAAAGTTTTCCTGTTAAAATATATGGAAACAGCGAACTGAAAAGGGGAGTTCTAAGATTTACTGTGTTTAATCTCATGTAACATTAATTATTTAGTTATTATTCCGATCCAAAAAATATGTCATTTTATATTTTAAAATAATTTAACTTTAAAATTTCAAGTTTATTATTATAAAATCACAAGATAGATGAGAACCGTGTTGTGAAAATTCGAGCTAATTTTCCACCAATAGCAAATTTAATAATGGCTAACAATGATAAATAAGAAGCAGAAAAGCAAATAAAAAGAATACCAAGATTTGACAAGGTTCGGTGAATTATGCCTAAGTCCCCGGACACCACTACAAATATATTCCTCCGAGAAATTACAAAAGAGAGAAAATTAACTAAGCCTTAGAAGAGTTAGAAGGCTTCAAAGTTTGGTGTGTCTATAACAAAAGGGGGAGGCTTCCTTTTATAGCCTAAGGTTGCCTCCCATTTCAACCTCTCTTCCAATGTGGGACTTGAGCCAAAAAACCAACAAACCGAAGCTTTCTATTTTTTTATTACTTCCCACACTTCACAGGCTATCTTGTATGTCATTATATATACTTAGGATATACAATTTGATAGAAACTGGAGAGGTGCAATCCACTAGGATAAAAAGTAATAATAACTGATACCTGTCCGAATTTCGACTGGGATGGACATGGTCTAATGATCCCCCTTGCGAACAGGAGGTGGTGAACACACATTCAGTTTGTAATATAGAAACTCAAAGCATGCAGCTGAAAGTGGCTTTGTCATGAAATCGGCCAATTAATCTCTAGACGACAAGAATTGCACCAATAGAGCCTTCTTAATTGGCGACCCTATCTTGAACAAATACTATAAAAAAATACTGCTTAAAAAATAGGATCAATACCGACGGACAACGAAGATATATTTTTAGGCAAAAACAACGGCATTGATGGATAGATAGGCCACATAATTTGACTCGTTGAAAATGATAAACCGATGGATAGTGTCAGTTTATATCGAGGGACGTCCCTTGATATATTTCAACTCACTTGATAGGTTTTTAAAATTGCCACTCGGCAAGCAAAAAATAAAAGATAACCGATAAACAAAATAGATATTTTTATTTGATTTAATAATGTGTTATATTTTTTATTAATTAAAAAATTTATAGTGAAATCAAATAATTCGGCTCTGTCTGTCGGTGTGTTCTTCATATGCAAAAA
>JACEIK010010671.1:23154-35704 GCA_018107945.1 Datura stramonium
ATATAAGTAAAAATCAATCTTATTTGCTCGACTAGTTAATTTCCCCACATATTAACGGATTCGGCCGGAAACCACATTTGTGGACCTCGAAAGGTGCCTAACACCTTCCTTTCAAGGTAATTTAAGCCCTTACCCGACTCTGGTAACATAGATAACTAAGCAGATTTTTAGCTTAGAACGGTGCCCTAACACACCTCAAATCGTTAAGTGGCGACTCTTCTTTCACAACAAAACCTTAAGAGCCGTCACATGTTGTATCCCGCTTTTCGTGAGAAAAATGGGGCGCGACAGCATGGCGACTCTGCTGGGGATTTTAGGCTTTAATCACAACGTGTTCGTTTTATGTGGGGTTTTATTTGATTTTTAATTCTTTAAAAATTGCTAACTGTTGGGTTTAAAATTCTTTCCATTCATTTGTTTCTAGCAATATTTATTCGCTTCCTTATATGTTTTACCATGAATTTACTAACCATTTTCCTCTTTTAGTTTTTCCCGTCATTTTTTATTATTTCTCTATGACTTGTAATATGCGATAATTATTTATAAATTGTTGCATTTTATATAAACTGGCATACCGCTCATATTTTTCCCCACTTGGGAATCTCTCACTATCACACACAACAACGGTTGCGTGGTTTCACGGTCGTTCACTATTAAAACACCTCGAGGAATGTCTTATGATTTGGTCGATCAAGCGGTGCGTCGACGGTCATAAGCTTCCTCACTCTTGAGTTGTCCGCTTGAGGGAACCATGTCATACCCACTCTTATTCCTAGAGCTTGACCATGTATGCCTTTAGTAAGGTGTGCACATATTAAACTTAAAAAATCACAACGTCCATGGTACGTCAAGATTAAATAGAGAAACTTTCCCTAAGTCTTAAGGGATTTTAAAATCCCGTAAAGAACGATCCATAAATTATGTGCATTTTGAGAGAAATAATGTTTAAGTAATGTCATTTTGCTCCTGGGTGGGTAGGTTAGTTTAACTTTTCTTTGTGCTGCAGGTATAATGAGTCTCCCTACCTCCTATCCGAGATTTGGCATGATTTGGTGCATGCCCGTAGGAATGAAAGCATGGTGGTGTGATTTAGGAGAATATGGACAAAATGAAGTGAGGAAAGTATTGAGGCACTTGCCTTCTCTTATGCAAGTTGACCCATGTCGAGAACTTATCAAAGCGGCCACTACATTGTGGGACGAGAAAAGGGTTGTCTTCAAATTTGGTGAAATTGAAATGACTCCGTTGTTGGAGGAAATTGGTGGGTATGTAGAAAACGTGAGCCTGTTGTGGAGGAATAGGAAATGGGAAAAAGCTGAGATGATTATACCCAAACGTGTCACCCTAGAAGATGCGTGTGACAAGTTGGGGATGCAAGGTAGCAACATGGTATGCTATGTAATGAAGGGAAGGATGCCGGAGAATATTTGCTCAACCGGTTTGGTCATAATTCTTCTCGCGAAATCTACAAAGAAGAGAGTCCTGATCCGAGCTCGTGGATGAGCAAAATAATATTTGCATTCATCGTTTATTTTCTGGGGATGGTGGTCTTCCCACGAGGAGCTGAGGAAGACATTGATATCCGCCTTGTTTCGGTCGTTCACGCCTTATGCAAAGGTATTGACAAAGGACCTTGCACAATTGTCCCAATGATCGTGGCCGACATCTACTGATCTCTGGGAAAGTGCAAAAATGGGTTTAAGCATTTCGAAGGATGTAACTTGTTGCTTCAACTCTGGCTTTTCGAACATCTTCAAAAGGTGTGTAGAAACCCGATCATGCCCAGACCTACAGAAACCGATCACATTGCCACTCACCATTACAGGGTCACTATGGGTGTTAAACCGATAAAAAAGCCCGAGAAGGTGGGAAAATGGGGTCAAATGTTGGATAATTTGACAGAAGACTCTGAATAGTGGATGTTCGATTAGTTTTCAAGATCCAACTTCGTGGTGTATACCAAGTCTTGATACTATTTGGTTTTGATAGGACTCCGAGGTCTTCAACCGTACTCTCCGATGCAGACAATGCATCAGGCTGGAAGAATGCAAATAATACCCAGGGTTGCCGACATGGATGCTACCAAGTGGATTACAAGGAATATCTTGTTCCACATGATCTGGACATTGAAAAATTGTGGAACAAAAAGATCTACCTCGACGAAAAGAGCATAGAGGCTGACCGATATCAGGCAGGCTACGTAACAGGATATATCGAGTGGCTACATGACGATTGGGCTGGTACTGCAATATCGAGTGTCAAACGAGGAAAGCATGTAGAGGATAAGGAAGCCAAGAACCACCCCTTCTATCGCCGCTTAAAGAGAAAGGTCCTAGATTCTGAGGCTTGTCACCGACAGTTACATGACGACAATGCCAAAGAAATTGCTGAGATGGCCAAAGAGTTGGAGTACTGGAAAAATCGAGCCTTAGGTTTGTATTTAAGGATACAAGATTTGCGCGACGAATTCAGCAAACATGGAGAGGAATGCCTGAATGGGGGAGCTATGGGGAAGGATCGAGCATTGGTCTATCTTCTGTCTAGTCGCCACCGTGTTGACAAAGTACTAGAAGATCCAAAGAAATCAGACATTGATGAAGAAATTTTCAAGATTTAATTGAATGTTATTTGTTTCTTGTGTTTTGCAACTTTTTATCCTAATAAAGTTTTATTTTGGATTTATTTTTGGAGCAAAATGACAATACTTAACAACATGTTTCTCTCAAACTCATTAGGCCTACCTCTGGCATAAAAGAGGCTCCAAAATTAGGAAACGCGTCAACATTTCTGTTTGATCTTTACCCTCTCTTACTAACTGTGATTTGTTTGCTGTTGGTCTTATTTTTTCCCTTCCCAAAGGTTGATCTGTGCAAACCTGGCCTACTATACAAGGTCAAAAGGGGCTCCTCCTTCTCCTCCTCCCATTCCTAACCGCAATAGAGGGAAGAACAAGATGGATGAGCACAACAACATTTCATACAAGAGTGGTAACGATGCATCTAGGGATGAATGGGATAATTCTGAAGGGGTCTTCCCTCTAGGTTACAACGAGGTGATTATGAGGCTCGAGCAGAAAATTTTCGAGCTTCAAGAAGAGTTAAGACAAGTTCGCAATTTAAACAACCAGACAGCGTTATTTGGGGATCAAGCTGACGCCTCAACTTCAAAAGCACCGGCCAGCCTCCCAATGTCTTCACAACCCGCAACTCCACCACAAGATGCTCCACCCCAATATTACCAATACCCTCCATATACATATCCAAATCCCCCCATCACAAGCTTAAGAAATACCTCCCCCGACCAATATAAATGCAACATATGCCCGCACTCGTACCAATTCAATCTATGTGGAGACGGCGCCTATAACTCACCATCTGGAGGAATTCGAGCCTTTAGAAAAGGATAAACTGATTCAAACTCTATCAGAGGAGTTGAAAAAGATAAACAGCAGATTGCAAAGCGTTGAAGGCACCAAGGGAATAACGGGTCTGGATTATGAAGACCTGTGCATACATCCGGATGTTGAACTACAGGAGCGGTACAAACCTCCCAAGTTTGAACTGTTTAATGGGACCGGTGATTCAAGGGCCCACCTGAGATTGTATTGTGACAAGCTGGTAGGAGTGGGACGAAATGAGAAGATAAGGATGAAATTGTTCATGCGAAGTTTGACCGGTGATGCTCTTAGCTGGTACGTGGAGAAAAATCCGAAGAAATGGTTTACCTGGGCAGAGATGGCAGCAGCCTCTGTGGAGCGTTTTGGGTTCAATACAGAAAATGCACCTGACTTGCATTACATCCAAAACCTCAAGAGGAAGCCCACTGAGACTTTTAGGGAGTTTGCCACTTGTTGGAGAACTGAGGCCTCCAGAGTACGACCTCCAATGGAGGAGGCATAGATGAAGGACATTTTCATGCGGACTCTGGACCCACAAGTTTATGACAAATTGATGTTAGTTAGCGAGAAAAGTTCTGCAGAAATCATCAAGCTGGGAGAGAAGATTTAAGACAGTATCAAGGATGGTACCATTATCAATTTGAATGCATTTCAAGCGGCTAACAAAGCCTTGCAGTCTGGAGCTACTTCAGAAAACCGCAAGAAGAAAGAAGTTGGCACCGTTATGATGGCCCAAGGGTCGAAGAGTTATGTTTACATACCTCAGACTCCAAACTCACACTACCAAATTCCAACCCCGCATTACCAGACTTTACCCTACCAGACTCCACCTCCACCATATCAAGCTCCATCATCACCTTATCAAGCTCCATCACCATATCAAACTCCCCATTCCTACCAAGATCCATACCAAACTCCCCATTCCTACCAAGCTCCTTATCAAACTCCCCCTCTAACCCATTTACAAACACCTCCATCACATTACCAAGCCCCTACTTATCCCATCTATAGCACATAATCTATTTATCCACAACCCTCTCACCCACGACCTTCTTCCTCAACAAGCCAAAGGCCTAGGGATCCATTTGAAAGGAGGCCAACAAAAACCTATACCCCGTTGGCAGAACCGATTGATCAATTGTACGTGAGGCTGAAAGAAGCTGGTTACATTGAGCCTATTTCTGCACTCCCGGTCGATACCCAAGCTAAGTGGTATGACCACAATAAAGTGTGTATATATCACTAGGGCATGAGGGGGCATACTACAGAGTCCTGTCGATCGTTGAAGGACAAAATACAAAAGTTGATTGATACAAAGGTTATTCACCTCAAAGATCCGGCACCGAATGTAACAAGTAATCCTCTGCCAAACCACAAAGTGAATATGATTTCTTGTGATGAGGCTGAAGACTTGTCGAATACTGTTGGGGTGATCGAATACAATGCAGGTTCTTCTTCAGACCCATCTATGACAATGCAGGGACGTCCTCCGTTCGAGGTTGAGGTAGCTACGCTAAGGCCTCCATTTACAATGGTAAGAGCTGCTCCAACTTCGTACAAAACGTTACCTTGGAGCTACGAGGAAAATGTCCCACGGAGAACAAAGGTGTTAGAGGCAGATGCGGCACAAGGGGTGACGCGGTCTGGACGAGTATACACTCCTGACACTCTGGCTCAAGCGGCCGACAAAGGAAAAGAACCAGCAGCGGAAGAAGAAAATAATGGGATTTGGAAGAAGGTGCAAGCAAAGGAATACTCTGTGGTGGAACAGTTGAGCAAGACCCTGGCTCAAATTTCTATTTTGTCACTTCTGCAAAGCTCTGATAAATACCAAAAGGCTCTGATGAAGGTGTTAGGAGAAACATACGTTCCTGCAAGCATATCTAGCAGTGAAGTGGCCCATATGGTGGGTCAGGTATTTGAAGCCCACAAAATCTCGTTCCATGAAGATGAATTGCCTGTGGAAGGCATGACTCATAATAAAGCACTACATATCACGGTGCAGCACTCGGACAAGTTCTTCACCAAGGTATTGATTGACCCAGGTCCAGCTTAAATATTTGCCCACTAAACACTTTGACCCGGCTGGAAGTTGACCTCGCCCGAATCAAGCTATGAAAGATGAACGTCAAAGCTTTTGATGGTTCACAAAGGGAAACCTTGGGGGAAATTGATCTGGATGTGCTGGTTGGCTCTGCTACATTCACTATAACATTCCAAGTAATGGACATCCCAGCCTCTTACAATTTGCTATTGGGACGCCCATGGATTCATGCTGCGGGAGTTGTGCCTTCAACTCTGCACCAATGCCTGAAGTTTGAGTGGGATCACCAAGAGGTCGTAGTCCACGGGGACGAAAGCTGCCCAATCTATGTTGCTCCTATTATCCCTGTCATTGAAGGAAAAGGAGGCTTGGATGGGGAGAGGTTCCACACCTTAGAACTTGTCGGTGTCGTCGAGGAAGGAAGGTGGTGGAGAGATAAGATTTTGAGTATGCTATTGTGGTTGGGGTTTGAGCCAGGCAAGGGCCTTGGAGTCAAATTGCAAGGGATGGCGGAGACACTGCAAGTGGCAACACAAAAAACCACTTTTGGATTGGGATATCAACCCACTGCAGAAGAGCTGGAAAATTGGAAATATCCTTTGGGAAAGAAAAGTTTTTTGTTGTCAAATCCACTTCCTTCGCTTCAGCAAACCTTCATTTCTGACGGTTTTCTTAACATCATGCGGGCCGAAGAAGACGCCGTGCCGATCAGTTTAAGGAATCTGTTTTTGGATGAGCCAAGTGATAACAGTTGCCATGCCATTATCAACGAGGAGGAAGGAGGGGCCCCACAACAGGAAGCAGGCGCTCAAAGAGGAGCCGCTAACTGGACAACCACTCCACCCAGAGCTCGTCGGGCATCTGGGTAGACTAAAAGGATCAGTTTTTCTATTATTTTGAAATAAAATATTTGTTTTCGAAGTTGTTAAATTTTCTTTTAAATATTATGTCAAACTTCTGAACAAATTTTTAAATTAATAAAATTATTTTCTTTTCATATATTTGATTCAATTTTATTTATTTTCAGCATTTCTAATATCGAACGCGTTGAATCTAAGTACATGGCTTATAATGAAACTATACGACGTAACACAGGCAACTCATTAGAAGCCAAAGAAGATGAGGTACCTGTTGAAATTATCAGGGAGGTAGAAGAGTTCGAAGACAAGCCCAAAGCAAATCTGACAGAGACCGATGTGGTAACCCTAGAAGATGCCGAGACATCTAAAGAGACTCAAGTCAGCACTCATTTGCCAAAAGATGAGGTTTAGGAGTACATAGAGTTTCTGAAGGAATATAAAGACATCTTCGCATGGTCCTATGCTGATATGACAGGGCTCAGCCATTCCATAGTAGCGCATAGGTTGCCTACTGATCCAGCATATCCTCCTATCAAGCAAAAGCCTAGAAAATACTAGCCTAATATGAGTCTGAAAATCAAAGAGGAAGTGGCTAAGCAAATTGACGCCGGAATCCTCAAAGTAGTGGAATATCCCACCTGGTTGGCTAATATCGTGTCGGTACCGAAGAAGGATGAAAAGGTCAGAGTTTGTGTGGATTATAGGAATCTCAACAAGGCCAGCCCTAAAGATGATTTTCCGCTGCCAAACATCCACATTCTTATTGATAACTGTGCCAAACATGAGACACAGTCATTCGTAGATTGTTTCGCTGGCTATCATCAGGTCAGAATGCATGATGATGATGCTGAGAAGACTGCATTCCTTTCGCCATGGGGTGTATATTGCTATAAGGTATTTCCATTCGGGTTGAAAAATGCTGGAGCCACCTACATGCGGGTCATGACCACCATCTTCCACGACATGATCCACAAGAAAATTAACGTTTAACTAGATGATGTCATCATTAAGTCAAAGAAACGCTCAGATCATCTGGAAGACCTCAGAAAGTTCTTTGATAGATTGCAAAAGTATAATCTAAAGCTAAATCCGGCGAAATGTGCATTTGGTGTCCCATCAGGAAAATTATTGGGATTTATCGTCAGTCGTCGGGGTATCGAGCTGGGTCCAACTAAGATTAAGGCCATCCAAGAGCTCCCACCGCCGAAGAGTAAGAAGGAAGTCATGAGCTTTTTAGGACGACTCAACTATATCAGTCATTTCATTACTCAGTCAACGGTTATTTGTGAGCCTATCTTGAAATTGCTGAAAAAAGATGTTGCTACAAAGTGGACTCCTGCGTGTTAACAAGCTTTCGATAGAATCAAGGATTATCTATCAAAGCCTCCGGTTTTAGTCCCTCCAGAACAAGGAAGACCTTTGCTCTTGTATTTGTCCGTGCTAGAAAACGCCTTTGGTTGTGTTTTCGGACAACATGATGAGACAGGGAGAAAGGAGCAAGCCATATACTATTTGAGCAAGAAGTTCACACCGTATGAGGCTCGATATACACTGCTAGAGAGGACGTGTTGCGCTTTGACTTGGGTTGCTCAGAAGATGAGGCACTATTTGTCTGCTTACACGACTTATCTTATCTCCAGAATGGATCCACTGAAGTATATCTTCCAAAAGCCCATGCCTATAGGGAAGCTGGCCAAATGGCAGATATTGCTAAGTGAGTTTGATATTGTCTATGTCACGCAGAAAGAGGTAAAAGGACAGGCTCTTGTAGATCATTTGGTAGAAAATCATGTGGATGAGGAGTATGAACCACTGAAGACATACTTTCCAGACGAGGAAGTAGCCTTCATAGGAGAAGATATTACTGAAGGGTATGATGGTTGGAGGTTATTCTTCGATAGAGCAGCAAACTTCAAAGGAGTAGGAATTGGAGCAGTGTTGGTATCAGAGACTGGGCAGCATTACCCTGTATCAGCTAAGCTTCGATTCCCATGTACTAACAACATGGCTGAGTATGAAGCCTGCATCTTGGGTATTCGACTGGAAGTAGACATGAACGTGCAGTCGTTACTGGTAATTGGAGACTCAGATTTGCTGATGCATCAAGTGAGGGGAGAATGGGACACGAAGAACACAAAGATCTTGCCCTATTTACATTGTGTGCAAGAATTATGTAAGAGGTTTGTCAAGATTGAGTTCCAGCATGTTCCCTGAGTACAGAATGAATTTGCAGATGCTTTGGCTACATTGTCTTCGATGATCCAGCACCCTGATAAGAATTACATTGATCCCATTCCTGTTAACATACATAAGCAACCAACTTATTGCTTTCATGTTAAGGAAGAACCAGAAGGTGAACCATGGTATGCTGACATCAAAGGGTATTTGAAAAATGGGGGATATCCTGAGCATGCTACAAGCGTCAAAAAACGCACGGTTCGGAGGCTAGCCAATCAGTTTTTCCTAAACGGAGAAATCCTTTATAGGAGGACCCCGGACTTGGGATTGCTAAGATGTGTGGATGCTAAGGAGGCAAAAATTTTGATTGAGGAAGTCCATGCCAGAACTTGTGGTCCTCACGTGAATGGTTTCGTCTTGGCAAAGAAGATCTTGAGAGCTGGCTAATTTTGGTTGACTATGGAGACATACTGTATCAAGTACGTGCAAAGATGTCATCGTTGTCAAACCCATGCAGATGTGATTCTAGCTCCTCCTAATGAGCTTCATGCCACGAGCTCGCCTTGGCCATTCGCAGCTTGGGGAATGGATGTAATTGGTGCCATCGAGCCTGCAGCCTCTAATGGACATAGATTCATTCTAGTTGCGATCGACTACTTCACTAAATAGGTTGAAGCTACCTCTCACAAGTCCATCACAAAGAAGGTGGTGATAGATTTTATCTGCGACCATCTCATTTGCCGATTTGGGGTACCTGAATCTATTATTACTGACAATGGCGCTAATCTAAAAAGTGACTTGATGAGAACGACGTATGAAAACTTCAAAATTAAGCACCACAATTCTACTGCATATAGGCCGCAGATGAATGGAGCCGTGGAGGCTGCAAACAAGAACATCAAGAGGATTTTGCACAAGATGATTGATAACTACAAACACTGGCATGAGAAGCTGCCCTTTGCTTTGTTGGGATATCGTACCACTCTCCGAACGCCTACTGTAGCTACGCCTTATATGTTGGTATATGGTAATGAAGCAGTGATACCAACTGAGGTGGAAATTCCTTCTTTGAGAATCATTCAAGAAGCAGAACTGAAGATGCAGAATGGGTGCAAAGTAGATTTGAACAACTAGCACTCATTGATGGGAAAAGGATAAATGCAGTCTGCCATGGTCAACTTTATCAGAACAGGATGACCAAGGCCTTTAACAAGAAAGTTAAGCCAAGACTTTTCACGCCTGGGCAATTTGTTTTAAAGAGGATTTTTCCACACTAAGATGAAGCTAAAGGCAAGTTCTCTCCTAACTGGCAAGGTCCTTACATAGTTCATCGAGTGCTGACAGGAGGAGCACTTATCCTAGCAGAGATGGATGGTGAAATCTGGCCCAAACCTACCAACTCAGACGTTGTTAAGAGATACTACATTTAGATTGTGAATTTGTTTTTTTTTTCTCTGCCTTGTAACCTGAACTACGTTGGACCTGATTCCTGTTTAATAGGGATACGTAGGCGTCCCTTTGGACTCGGTCTATATCTTTATGAAATTTTCTTCTCCCTTTTCGTTAAAAAGGGTCTCGGTGATTCTGTCATATTTTCTATGGTAATTCGGTTAACAAGCTACAAACTGGGGCAGAATTTTTGAGAAGACCTCAAAAATTCACAACTCTACGTCATTTGCAAGGAAGTCTACATCATTTTCTACATTGGGGCAGAAATTTTGAGAAGGATCCCAAAATTTCATCAAGACTAAGTCAAGACAAGGGTTCGATTTACAAAGTGACGTTGTATGGTTTTAAAATATGTCATGGCCCGTGATTTAACTCAATTTTCTACATATTTCAAACTTACTTTACTTTTACTTTTACTAAATTATTTTAAAAATTCGTCTTTTTGTTTAAACTTTATGCCCGAGCGTATACCTGGACGGAGTTCAACAACAGGTGTCTAACGAATAGAAGAAGGCTACAGGATAGACACACATATCAACCTCCCCTTTTCAAACTAATAATTTTCCTTTGAGCGCAGAAATAATGGAAATGCAAAAGGCAGAGATGGAGAACGTCTTGTCACAAGGCGACATAGAGCTAAGTCATTCTCCCTTATGCCCCTATTTATATCTTTCTATTCNCCCCTATTTATATCTTTCTATTCCATCATCTGAGCCTGGCTATTACATGCATTCTTGAGCCCATGATATACATGAAATATACATTCGAACCCTTCATACTTGCATTTGAGCTCGTATCTACATTTTTGAGCCCTTTATATGCGTCTTTCGAGCCCGTGATATACATGATATATGCATTCAAGCCCGTATTTGCATTTTTCTATACATCTGAGCCCATATTTGCATATTGAGCCCTTGATATATATGACAATATATACATTTAAGCCCGTATTTGCATATTGATATACATTTGAGCCCGTATTTGCATATTGAGCCCGTGATATATATGATAACATGCATTTTTATATACATTTGAGCCCGTATTTGCAAATTGAGCCCATGATATATATGACAATATGCATTTTATATACATTCGAGCCTGTATTGCATATTTGAGCCCGTATTTGCATTTTGCTATACATCTGAGCCCATATTTGCATATTGAGCCCTTGATATACGCAATATATGTATTTGAGCCCGTATTTACATTTTTGATATACATCCAAACCCTTATTTGCATATCAATCTTGTGGTATACATTTTGATATATGCATCTGGGCCCGTGATATATAGGTTATACGCATTTGAGCCCGTATTCGCATTTTAAGCCTGTGATATATATGTTATATGCATTTTGATATACAGTTGAGCCCGTTATTTACATTTCAAGTCCATTATTTACATTTCGAGTCCATTATTTGCATTCTGAGCCCGTACTTGCATTTCGACATACAGCTGAGCCCGTACTTGCATTTGAGCCCGTTATTTGCATTCTGAGCCTGTTTTATGCATTTAAACCTGTTAGTGCATTCTGAGCCCTATGATTTATTTGCACTAAGCCCGAATAAATCAAAATTGTTAATTAAGTTATTTAGGCCCTCGAATAATTTACTTTCATCAAATTACCATTTTCCCACTCATCTGAAGGCGTCATGGTCTAAAGGCTTTGTTTCATGGCCTGTGGATATTATGTCATGGCCTAAGGATTTACTTTTTGTTGATCATGCTCCTAAGGCGTCATAGTCTAAAGGTGTCATTATCATGGCCTGCGGACATCATGTCATGGCCTAGAGAATTTATTTCCTGCTTCTTATGCTTCTAAGGCATCATAGTCTAAAGACGTCATCCTTCATGGCCTGCAGACATCATTTCATGGCCTAAGGAATTTATTTTTCGAATCATGGCCTAAGACGTCATGGCTTAGAGACATCATCCTTTTGTCTCGAAGCAAACTTTCATCGTCTAAAGGGAAATTGCATCATGTTTAATTTTTGTGTCAGTTACTTTATGAAGTATTCAATGCATATGCTTTAATTGTTTTGCTCATGCGAGCGTCGAGGTCGGATAAGCTGTGAGTGATAGCGTCTTTCCTACTATTTTCTTGATTTATTGTTATTTGAACCATTTTCTCATTTGCTTATTTCACGATTCATTCTAAATCTTGTCAATTCGTGCTATCTCAATCCTTATTCAAGCCTCGTGTTACCCATTTCTCTTAGGGATTTCATTTTGTCCCTAAGTCTAGAACTACACGCGGCCTGATTCTCGTGAAACCCGAGATATGTAGGCGACTTGATACCGAAGTCTCGACCACAATTTTTCAACTCCTAGTCCCTTTTCTTTTAGCCCCATCGAGATCGTTCCTCGGTCGGACAAAATTGGCCACTAGGTCAACGTTCTTTGCTCACCAATTCATCCTTCATTCCCAAGCAAAGAAGGGGCAATTGTTGACACCCAATTTTGACCTACCTACGTCCTGCATACACTGCTTATATACCCCTTTTACGCATTTGTTTGGCTTGCATTCTTTTTTTAAAAAAATTATAATTAATTACCATAATTCTTGCAAAATTATTTTTTTTAATCTCATATATGTGTGTGTGTGTGTGTATGTGTGTGTGTG
>JACEIK010010672.1:0-41365 GCA_018107945.1 Datura stramonium
CTATTATATAGAAGAGCCATGAGTTAGGACGACAAAGCGCAATTTTGAAAGTTCACATCTAACCTACAAATGATTAAAAAAATATCAAATGTTAAAACATAAAAGTTGATATTCTTTCATTAAAAATAAATAAATAAAGGCACTAGAATATTCCATTACTCTTGTTTCTTCTTCTCTTTCTCTATTGAATTTATTTATTGCTTCTTCATTTTTACTTTAAGTTTGTTGTATATTCAATTTTCCATCCATCTTCTTTCCTCCATGAATAGTGGCTAGATATTTTTTTTACAAATATCTCAAAAAATTATTCAATTTTGGAAATCTGTATTGCAAAGTTATTAAATTTTTTTTTGGGTATTAATAACATCACTCAACTTAGAGTATTTCTCTTACAAAATCACTCAATTAAATTTATCATTAAAAAAAATTAACATTTTTAAAACTAAATATTCAAAAATATAAATAAAAGAACACTTGATTAAAAACTTGAATTTCATAAATTAATTTTAAAAAATTAAAAAATAAATTATTATTTTGTATTTATTTTATTCTTATTTTTTCCTATTATATAAAAAGGCGAGAAGAGGTGGGATGACCAAAAGGCAATTTTATCAATTAACAAACATCTAACTTAATCAAAGAAATTGAAGAAATTAAGAAGATTTCAAATTTAAACTTAAAAAAAAAAATAATCAAGTTCTAGAAAATTCTAATGACTTCAATATGTTAGAAGTAAAAAAATTATGTGTATATTTAAAATTACAAAGAATTCTTTTTTTAATTACTACTACTATTATTATTATTATTATTATTTAAAAGTATACGAAGCTTTATGCATGTCAATCGAAATTGATTAAGAAAATATATTAAGAAAATATAAAAAGAGTATTGATTTGTGTTCGTTTTATTATCTTGGAATATAAATAGTTCATGATGGAGCTCGAGCGAAAGTATACATTTCTTTTTCTTTTCTTAAGTTAGTATGTATCTAATATAATTGCTCTATTTTGTCATTCTCTCGTTTAATAATATATTTTTTTATTCACAACATTTACTAAAATATTTAATATAAAAGGTTATTATTCTGTAATTACAAAGAAATAATGAATTTAAAGCGGTTTTGCTATTTAAAAAAGATGACAAAAATAACAATGCATATTACAATATGAAAAATTACACAATGGTAATGTTAATAAGAATAAATTTTAAAATAAAGACTCCACGATTGTTATAAATTTGATTAAATCTAACAAATAAAATTATCTTCATTCTAATAAACTTATTTCATTGCGATAATAAAATGCAAATTAAATATTAGATCCTAAGTGTTTTAGAATTTAAAAAATAAATGTTCACATAATTGATACCAACAACTCTTTAAAATATTTGTCACGCCCTTGGGGGGTATGGCTGCGGCACTGGTGCCCTACTAGGACTGTGAGCTGTAGAAGCTGTGAGCTTTAAGAACTTTTGGTGCCCTAGGCGGCTCTAACTACAGTTGAAAACGACGGGCTATACTGATGCAGCCATCTGACCTCAGTAGTGAGCATAGCCCTTTGTAAGCAAACAACTGACTAACCGAACAACGGTAATATGAAGGAACATATGCGGGTCGACAAGGCCACCGTGCGGTCTAGTTACTTCTAATCAGAAAAAACATGTGCTAAATAGCTACGTGTAGAAAAGGTCACCCTTTACCAACGAATGAGGCCTCGCATGACCTTCGCAAACAACTAAGACATACATGACCTCACTCGGCCAGAATTACGACTAATCACAAGGAATATGCAATCTGCAAGCCTCTAAGAATACTAATAATATGGTGGGACAAGGCCGACCCTACCCTATCTTGTATTAACAAAAGAATAGGGATAAACCTCTAGCTATCTAGTTCCAGATGACTGGCCAGTGACTCGTGAGGCCCAGTGGAATCCGCGAGGGATCGGCTCCTGCGTCTGTGAGTGCACAAAGGCCAGTAATGCGGCGCCCCAATCGAGGGCGTCGATGCGCGTGATGCGAGTATGTAAAAGCAACAAGCGAAAAATATACGAAAACAACAATACAGGCGGGTGGGCCCAGGAAATAGAAAGAAATAGATTGAGCGGCGAAAATATGAATCTAGGCCCATTCTCGACTATCTTTGGAAGATGAGAGTCATACTGGAGATGTAACGCTCTCTTTGTCGATCTCTACTCGTATCTAGCGTAACATGGCATAACATAACACAACATAACATAGCATAGCACTCATAAACCTTGCAGGCCCATGCGAGTCGGGAGGTACAATCAACACGCAATCTATACCCCTATCCCAGTCATCCCGTCTCCTATAATAACTATAAGCATCACGGTCCACAGGTATGCACTTGTTTCAGCTAAGCCCACGACTATAGCGCTGCACAGTGGGAGGACTCTGAGATCAACACCGAGGAAGCCAATAAAACAGGCGGGGGTGTATAAGCCGACCAAGATAAATAACAGAAGCCATCCCGTCTTCGTTCCCACGGGGACGGCATGCCACTCTGTAGAGCGACGTATCCTCGCCTCGGCCCCGGGCAGTCGGCTCTGACTATTAACCACAGGGCGGTCATGAATGCTGGTAATCCAACCCCAAAACAATACAGAGTGGTCTCAACTAGTAATACTAATTGCGTATACCACGCGCTGAAACTAGTGATAATAATATGTATGTATATCTTACATCTTTGAACTTAATGACGGTGTTATGTATGTATTTAATACAAACTGAGACTGATAATGGTATATATATATAACGCCACGATAATAACGTGGCTGAGTCCTATCTGCCCAGAAAATATAATTGTTACTGGCGAGTCGTGTTGTATATCACGAGTTTCATAGTAAACATGATTTACTACTTAACATGCTTTTTAAACTTCATTTTAGGCTCTTATTCCATTTAAATACTTTACGGGAATTTTATTGCTTTACTAAGTTTAGTGAACACGATAATATCCTAACATACTTTACTAAATCACATCTTTTGGGCATCATCTTGTTTGTCACTTTCTAATAGAATTTGCATCGTGCTAGTAAGTTTCACATACACATGACATGATATTGCTAACATCATACTAAAATACATACTAAACATAATATGCGATTTACGGAACATTCTCACGCACTTGAACTATTTTATTATACGGAACTACTAACTTCTTAGAAGAGACTAGCTTTACATACCTCGGTTGTCGGCTTAGGCTAACCGGCGTAACTCGACCAATATTAGGCTATTTCTTCCAACGTATCCATATATATATATATATATATATATATATATCAATTAGGACTAAATACATTAATGATACGGAAGAATATAACACTTTTAATATATATATAGCCAAAATTTTGATTTATCGGAAAACGGTAAAAGCTTCGCCATTTCTCGAAGTCGGAGAGGAGAAATACTCACTTTAGGGATAGGAGTATGTTGACACTAATTGGAGCAATTCCACTTACCTTAGCTCGGTAGGACGATGATTCGCCATTACATTCACAAAACTAACTCTGCGGGAATGCTCTCTGCTGACTTTATACTACGGTATCTAGAATTAATTTAGTTTTGGGCCCAGCGTTGTGGCGTGACGAATGAATGTTTATCATAAGCCTTTGTTCCTCTCTGTCTCTCGGGTCATTTTAAATTTAAAGTAGGAAAAATGAAATAAAAACCGAAGTGAGGTTTATACTTGGGCTGGAGCCGGGGCCTCGTGGCACGCCGCCATGCGGAGCCCTCCCTCGTGACAGTGCCATCGCGGAGGTTACGGCTTCTCCCACGGTAGTTCGATGCAATGTTCGTCGGTCTTCCGGGCCTTTTCCTAGATGTATGGATTAACCCTCTTAACCAACATGCGAATAGGCCATACACATGTCGAGGAATTTACGGGGTGTAACAATTTCGACTTAGATTATTTTATTATAATATTTTATTTATGCTAAAATTTTAGTTGGGACAAATAAAAATTATCGATCAAATTCTGTGAATATTTTTATGTCATTTCAATATTTAGACTTTAACAAACTTTAAAAAATAAAAAATTAAAAATATTTTTAATATAAAATTTGTAGTAAATTATAATTGCGCCGTATGCGGGTGCCTTAATTATCTTTTTCTATTATATAGAAAGATGAGGAGGTGGTAGACCAAGGGTAGAAAAGTAATCTTAAATTTCTATTAAATAAGCATATTGACCAATATTTATTGTATTTCTTTTCATGGATCCACTTCTTATTCAATTTTCTTTTTTACTTTCTACTTTTGCTGTAATTAAAAAGAGTTTCTCAAATAAGTTGCTTTATTTAATATTTTAAACTATAAATTATCTTTTGATAATTTATATCTAAAATGTACAACAAAATATGATATTTATATATTATCCAAAAGAATTATTTCTTTAGAGAAACTATTTCATTTGTGTATTTTTTTCATTGAGAGCTTAATTTATAAAAATATCGCTTTAAGTAATTATATAACCCAAGTGTTCATTTTTATTTAATAAGAGTAATAAAATATGATATTTATAAATAATAATTTTATTATTTCTTTAAACAATGATATTCATTTGTATTATTTATTTTATATATATTAAGTGAAAGAAGACAAAGATTTTCTTAAAAAGAAGCTCGATAAATATAATTTTATAGGTTTACAATTAAATATTTATTATACTATTACAAATTAATATCCTTATACAAGTATTGAAATTTCAATTGTTGCATTGAGTTGCAATTTGTATGGTGCTAACTTTGTTTGACAATGATTCTATATACTACGATAAAATTTTATTTCAAGTCCTTTTTTTAATAATAAAATGTTAAATATTCTCAAATTGTACAAAAAAAAGAGCCTCCCCCCTTTAAATCACTATTTGAAAATAAATTAAAAGAATAGAGTCAATACATATTTGCTAAATGAAGTGTAATTATTTAAGTATATTCCATCTATGGTCAAACTTAATTGAATATGCTTCTTCTAATATGTTCAATTAGTGAATACTTTCACCGTGTTCATTAAGAATTCAATATTTTATTTTAATTTAAACTTAAATTATGTTTATAACAAATATATAATTAATGATACTTTAGAAAAAAAAAAGAGCCAATATAAAATATGAAAGAAAAAAAAGAAGAAAATAATTTTTTTTCTTGAATAATATCATAAAAAAGAATGAAATATATTAAAACAATTAAAAATAACAAATAGTATAACCATGTATTTTAAATTTAATAATTAATTAATTTGATATACAATCAATAATATTGAATTACATGTTTTTTTTTTTGTTTTTCTAATTTTTTAAAAAATAAAATACAAGGTTGAAATCTATATAAATAATACTACAAGTTGGTAAAAATATTAATATACTGTAAATTTTTTATGTAAAGTATAAATTTTGATAAATATTATAAAAGTGGTGAAATTCTAAGATATTAATAAGATCTTTGAAAAGTCAAAATAAAGAAACATAATATAAAAGAAAAATAATACTGCCTCTTTTATGTAAATTTTCCAATTTGTTTGCCTTACTTCTTTTTAGTCCTTTCAAAAGTAATAAAGTCTTTTATGTCTTGTGCTTCTTTAATTTTAACTTTCAATGTCATGTTAAAAATCCTAATATTAGAAATTTTAGTACATTTTACATATCCTTAGTTTAATTTAAGACCATAAAATCCAAAAATATTCTTTATTTTATTAAACTTAGTATCGAATCAAAATCGAGACAAGCAATTCAAAAATAGAAAATTAAAATCATAACTCTAATATATCAACTCTTATCGCACAAAAAACATATTTATATTTTATTTTTTTATTTAAAATATTTATAAAACTAATTAATTAGCAATAAATCAAATCTAGCAATCTAAGGGTCAGCTTCAGAAAAGCATTGGACCAAATCCCTATGCTTGTAACCGACATTGACGCGCCATCTATAAATACCCTCATCATATAATAAGTTACTTTTGTCGTTGCGATTTCTCATTGGACCTTTCCCTTGTATTTGCTTTCATTGGGATTTTACAATCAATTGGTATTTTCTGTTCATCATTATCGTATGTAGATTTCAGTTTGCCATAAATTTGATTATAGGTATTTTCTTTGTAGCTATGGAGAGTCAGTATTCGTTCAGGAGTATGGGAGTTTCGAATTTAATCGGTTCGTGTTTTTGTTTTGTTCCTGTGCCTTCAGGCCGAGATCATATACGATTATCAAATTTTCTACAGGGCGATGAGATTTGGATTGTCCTAATTGAAGGTGTTTTCATCGATGATTGTTTTGCAGCTAATTTGAATTTTATATGTGGAAAATTGGTCAAGATCTCTTTTCTAGTTTTGGAAAGTTTAGCGATGCCGGTGGAATTGTCCTTTTGAACCTGATCCTCTTCCGCTTTTCACAATTCACTGATTCTGTTCTTAAGAACGCTTTTGTGCCCCGGCTGAATATTTTCTAGGTTGGTATGGATGGCGTCGATGGCAATCTTGGATTTATAATATGAAACGGTGATTGTCTGTTTTCTGTGTTTTCAGAGTTTGCTTTTATATTACTCATATTGGGTTAGTTGATCTTGTTTTTGATGCTTGTCTCGTAGAAGAATCAGGAAAACCTTTGTGCATGGGGTACTTTGGTTGTAGATATCAACTTTCTTCAACTGTTGGTACTTGAAAGAATGAGCTGCTATTATTTTGTTCATTCAGGTGATTGTTCTGGACTGGCACAGACCTAATACTTTTGAATTGGGCTGCTGTGATCTTGGGACGATGTTCTTCCTATTTCATTGCATAGTTGTCTTCTGTTTATCACACCCATTCTTGATGCTCCTTTGAGTAAGGAGTAGAACTTGGGATAGAATTAATGCCCAATTATAAGGCCTCTATCCGTTTATGATGCAGATCTTGTCTGCTTAGTGGAAGACGGAATTTTCTCACGTTCTTCTCATGTTTTGATGACTTCCTAAATTGGCAATAGTAGTCGGGTATTTGTTGATTGGAATTAAATACTGGAAAAGTGGGACGATGCATTTTTGTGTTGGTTGGACCAGGTTGTCTGTTCTCTTATGCATCATATATTTTTGTCAGCATTGACTGTTGTGATTCTCATTTTCAAACTATCTTTTCTCAAAATTATTTTCTTATTTTTCTTATAACAAAAAATAAAAAAATAAAAATTACAGGGAGTAGTATGCTTCTTCATTAAATGATTGTTGATGGGTTAGATCTTAACCATTAAGAAAAAGAAAATCTGAGAAGATGTTTTGGTCCGACTTAGGTTGTCGGTGTCCAAGTTAGTTTTGCAATACTTGTACGACAATTCTTCTTCTTTGGTTATCATGGTTGTTCTCTCCATGTCTTATTCCTTATTTCTTCTTGTTGGGGCTTCTCATAAAAACAAACCTTTCTGTGGGGTTGAACTTGATCTTCTATGCGCATTACAATATGTTATTCTTTGCTTTTGTTCAACTGTTGGTCAAATACAATTTGTTTTGAAGGAGATTGAGGCATGAATTCGGGTTTTGAGTATAGTATTTCCTTCTTGTAGGAGCTTCAGTCATGTGATTGTTTTCTTGATGATAATAGGTGATTAGTGAATATATCAGGAATGGTCACAGTTTAATCATGTTTGGATTTGTATTTGAAGGTGTTGTCATGCAGATCTTGGACCTTCTTGGGATTTTAGCAGGGTATTGAGCATTTGGTTTGGACCTGATTCCTCATCTTCCTTTTAATTTAACAATATTCTATTCATATTTTTACCTGTTCTCTCCCTCGATTGCACAATTCGAAGCAGTCCGAGTTGTATGGATGTGTGGATGGACTTGTTGGATTTTTGGCGAAATGATTGCAAATTTTCCTATTCTTAGGTTGCAGATGGTTCTTAGCTTATTTGTTTATACTTGGATTAGAGGCTTGTTTTAGATGTTCATCTCCTGAGTATTAGATCCTTTGCTTACATCGAATCCTTTTGAGTCTGAAATCAATCTTCTTTGGACTATTTTATTCACAAGTATGAGTTGCTGTTATTTTGGACTAGATGCTTATGCTCTTCAATCCCAACTGAGGTGTTGTTCTAGATTGCAAAATTAATGCTCGTGCTTCTTCTTTGCCTTTTTTCCAGCTCTTCATCACACAAATGATTTTTATTTGAATAAGGGTAAGGTGCATGGCGAATGTTGGATGAGAGAGGAAATGGTTATTTGCATCTAGTTACAGGCCCTCAAAATTACTATTATGCAAATCTCTTCACCTGAGAGGAGTTCCTCCCTCCCCTCTTCCTCCCCTCTCTCTCTCTTGTTCTGTATGTTTGTTGATTGTAAGAATTAGAATGGGGTAATTGGGTTTACTTTCTCTGCTTGCAGTTGCAGAAAGCAAAAATTTGGCAAAGATGCAATTCCTGTTTTGGTTGGGCCTTACTTGGTCAGTTCAACAGGTTTTTGTTTCTCATCTCATCATGTTTTGTGTGTCAACTTGCTAAATTGTTTGTATTTTCAGTTGATTTTTCTCTATTTAACAACTTATTTCAACCTCATGTTTCTTGTGACAGCGAAATTATTTTCCATATTTCTTTTTCTACTATATTTTTGCTGCTGTAGTGGTTGTTGCATTTGCATAATGAGTTGGCCACTTCTTATTTGGTGTTCTATATTGGTGAAACAATTGAATTCAATTGCATGGTGTCGATGAAATATGAGTATTGTTCCATTTTATTGGATTAACTGATCGACGTGCTAGTGGACATTTATTTTGAATTCGGTATGTCACTTTTAAAGATGTGATTAGGGTGTTTTTGGTATAGCTCTTCTCTTCCTCCAGTGTCTCCTTCTTCATTCAAATTGCTTGTTGCTGGGCATTACATTAACAAGATCATTTTCTTATTGATCGAGGACTAAAAATTTATGTAGAAATCATGTCCTGGTATGAGTTAGGGTTGTCAACGTCGAGTTGGTTCTTGCAGGAGTAACTTGAGGAACTTGTGAAAATTGGGATTGGTGAAGCACCTTGACTTATAGCTAGATCCAGAATCTATTGGGATAACACCTTTTCCTCTATAGGAGGGGAGTCTTCTTGCCCAGTCAGTTCCTCAGCTAATAATTGTAGTCTTGGTTAGAACTTAGAAGTGTGACCTCTTTTCTAGGGTAACCCACTTCCGATCCTCTTCACTAACTGTGTTTGCAGCTTTCCAGATTTCAGAGCAGATTAACTTTATTATCAACATTCTTTCCTCTTTTGGCTAGACCTATGTTTCTTTCTCAATTTTTTCATGTGTCTAATTTATTATTCCATTGACTGATTATTATGTTCAATCTGTTGCTATAGTGGATTCATCTGGATTGTGAGATTCAATGATGTCTCCAGGTTCTTAGAATGTGTTTTTCTTGGTAATAGGTTTGAGTCGTGATTATTTCTGTGTGTCTTGACAACAATAGATGTTTAGTGTGTGACAGTCATGTGACTGTTTATGTGCCTTGACGGTCCTGGAATTGTGTGCACCGTTTTAGCATAAACGATCCGTCTGTGATTTCTATTTTGAGGAACATGGGCGAGGATTTAGGCATCTTGCATATTATCCAATTCATATGATTTCTTGTTGTAATTTGTGATGGTGGACTCTCTTGGGAAGTTCTAGTAAGGCCGTTGAGTGATTGGCTTGGATCTGATCTTTTCTTGTTCTAGCACTAGATTTTCTTGCTAGGTGCGGTTTAGTGGATATGGCATTGCAGGTGGCATCTTTTAGATGGATGGGTGAAGTGAGTATTATTTTTATTTTTGTTGAAGTAAGCATTTTCATTAGTAAGCATTCTAGAGGATGAAGCAAACCAATAGTAAAGGATGAAGCAAAGCAAGTCTGCTTTTTGTTATGCAAATTTTGCTTTGCTTTTATTTGCTATAGTGGAGGAATAAAACCTCTCTGCAAGTCTTCCCATCAGATTGAATGTTCTCTACTTGTTGAAGCTTTACCAAGACTTTTGTCATATGAAGTTTCTCAATTGGCCAATCTTAATTCTTGTATTAACTGCGCGGTCTGTGGTTATCCTATTCCAGAAGCTCTTTGATTTCAAATGGCGCATTTATCATTCTGGACTCTATAAACATAATATTGTTGAATTTTGCTACCAGGATGAACATGATAAAGCATTCGTACTTTGTTTTTTTTTTAATTTTGTTTATCAAGGATTAGTTTTCTTTAAGGAGCAGGATACAGTGATCATTGTGGTAATAAAATTGGATATTGAATTTTGTCTCCAGTTATGAGGCTCACACACTGTTCTTTCAAGGTCGTTTTGGTGCTCCTGTCATGCAGATTGTTAACTTCTAGAATATGGTGGTTCTCTCCTCTGCGATTCCCTCATTAGAACGCATGCTCAGCACAGTGAAAGATCGCAGGTGTGGCTCCTTCCCTATGGTCTCTACTGCCATTCGTTTCACTCAGTTTGTCTGTCTTGCATGTCTGAACATCTGTTAGAGCGAGATAGGGTTTCTCCAAACTTTGCACTCATTACTGCGCAGGATCTTGAATCTGAAGATGATTTCCTTCTTTTATTACTCAAAGTATGAGTTGTTGTTATTTTGTGGAGATTCTTATGTTCTTTGATCCCATGCACGAAGTTGTGGGGACTATGGGGGATTGCTAATGTCTAAGAGCTGCTTTAATCTCTAGGATTGTGGTATTGCTACTTTTGCCTGTGTTCCGTTGTCTATCGCTCTTAGATTGATTCAAGTTACAATTCAAGAGTAGAACACATGGGAAGTTGATTGATGTTATTGGATGTGGATAATTCACCTTTAGTTACAAGCTTTCTTTGTTATGATACAGAACTACAAATCCTGTCAGTTGAGAGGAAAAAGGGTGGTGGGGTTTCTCTCTCGTCTCTGTGTGTTTGTTCCAAAGGCTGAATTGGGTCCTAGGACTTATTCTTGATGTTTGCAGTTGGGGAAAGTTAAATATGTGATGATATACTACTCTTGATTTGATTGTTTCATGAAGTTTTTCCTATCTTGTATGCATAATATGTTAATTTGTCAACTTTGATAATTCTCAAGATTTTCCACTTCAGTCTCTCTACTTACTTCGTTTGGTTTTCAATGCCCCAAATTTCTTTTTCCTTGTCGTTTTGTTTCAAGAATACTTTTACTGACAATTTTATTTGGGGGTGGGAGTGGAGGTTGTTCCATTTGCATAATGTTAGCAATTCCTAGTTTGGTGGTTTATGTGAGGCCAAGACAATCCGTTTTTATGCTATTAGAATTATTTCTTAACCTTATCCCTTAGCAATAGTGTCCCTCGTCATTCAAGTTGGTTATTGATGTGCGGATACATCAAACAGATTACACTTGTTGATTCTTAATAAGGAACAATTTAGAAGTCTTATCTGTTGGTATGACAATTTTGGAAGCCTCATCTGTTGGTCTGACTTAGAGTTGTCAATTTAAAGATGGTAGTGGGGAGTATACTTGCAGGGAAATTCCTAGTGTCTTTGGTTGCCCTTGGTTGTAGTGGAGCTTAACATTTTGCTTTCTAGCCCCGGTGTCTAGTTTGTTATGTCTTCCTTCTTGGGGTTGTGATGTGACTTTTCCTCTACATTTGTAGGATATAGATTACCCAATTGCAATTGATCAGTTGGTTTAATGGAATCGTTTGGGTACTCAAGAATGAGTTCAGGTGCTGGAAGTTATTAGTGTTATTCTCGATGAGAGGTTTAGTCATGTGGTTATTTCTGTTACGCGGTAATTATAGATATGATTAGTGAAGGTATTGAAGCACTCTTATCACATTTGGAGTTCTTTTTGAGGTTCTTCTGCTTCTCCATTATGGTCCTAGATCTTGTCAGCTACTGCATAATCAGGTGATTCTCTCTCTGGTCTCTTTATGGAATAATTTCCTAGATGGTATAAAATGGGAGCTCTGAGGATCTCAGACTCATAACTCTGCACCCATTATGGTGGTCTGGTAAACTTCTAAGAGAGGATGTCTCTCTCTTTGATCTCTTTACGTCTGATGATTTTCTAGTTGATTAGGTTGTGTGAACTTCAGTATCCATAACTGACTGAAGTTTTTAGTTCACTATTTCTTCCTTTATATATGATTGCCCCATCATGTTTTTTCCTTGTCTTACAGGGTATGGTTTACCAATTTTGCGTATTTCAATTAGATGGTCTAGCTTGTCCTTTTGGAAGGGGAGATTCAAGCATGAATTCAGGTTTTAGGAGTTTTAAGTGTTTGCTTTTATAGAATGTTCATTTGTATGATTATCTGCTTGATGATCACATGTAATAACAAATCTCATTTGGAGATTCCCTAGTTCAATCATGGATGTGTTTCCGATTCCGACCTCTTTCGGTACTTTAGCATGATCTCTTAATTTTTATTTAAGATGGTGATGTCTTTGGGTGGATTTAACAAGGTTGGTTGGACCTAATTCCACATCTTTTCAAATCTTACAATGCTCTTGATCTTTTACCTTTAGCACTCTTTTTGCATAATGATATTTAGGTGTGTCTGAGTTGTTATGGATTATTGGGTGGCATTTAAGATTTCAGATGAAACAGCGAAAGGTTCTTTTCTTTGGTTGTTGATTCTGCTTGGCTATGTTTTGGGTACTGGCTCCTCTTGGAGGTTCGTCTCCTAGAAAAAAAACATTGTTCATATCGAGTCCTTTAGCTGTAGAAATTGACTTTTATAAGCTGTATTATTTTGTTTTTGAAGCTTCTGCTCTTTGATCCTAAGTAATGAGTTGTTTTGGTCTGGACAGACACATTATTGTTCTACGATAAGGGAGGTGATGGCTATGCTCTTTGTGGTATCGTTATGTATGATTATTTCATATGTAGGACAAGGCTTGCCGAGATTTTGGAATTTATTGATTGAGCCTTGCTTTAAGTGCTTGCAGTCTCGGAACTTATGTTAAGATGGCTCCTTTTTTGTTGTTACATGAAAACTCAAGCTGTTGTTGTTTCAAAGAGACGATAAATTTATTGATCCTGATTGTAATGTTGCCTGGACTGAGCAGGAGTAATAATGTTCAGCTGAGCTGCTCTGATCCGTGGGTTGGTTCCACTTTGATTTTTTCCCTTTTTGTCAGTTTTCTTGGCATATTTGGCTGTGGGACAAGGACTGGATCTTTGTTTGTTTACACTGTGTGATAATCTAATTAATGGGTCTAAGAACTGCTCACCTTGTGTTCGTTTCAGGTTATGTCATAGCGTGTTAACCTGATCTGGGATTCTATATGCAAGAATGAGCATATTCTGGCAGAACTTCGTGGTGTACTGCATTCTGAGTTGTGATATTATTGATCAACTAGGTTGCTACATCCATCTCATCTCACATCTTTACTTGTGACTTCTTGTTGCATGTGTTTTTAGAGTTCATGAAATCCTCGAAGCTTTAGCGACTCCAGCTAGTTAACAATTTGTTATCAACTACATGTCCTACTTCATATCCTGGTTTCCTTCTGGCATAGACCTTTTTAATGATTTTTTTGCACCAAAATTTTGTTGATTAGCACCTGTGCAGTTTAGCATTGTGGATGGTGAGGGTAGTTTTATCAGTATCCTGCTTCATGGTGCAATCCTTCTATCTTCTCTAGATAATAGCTTAGGCTTCCAGCAAGAGAATTTTTTGGTTCTCCTCAGTCTCATTGTACAGTTAAATTGTACCACTGCGTGAAGGTCCTTGGCCAAATCCTGATTCCTTTGATTCTTATGCTCATCTAGGCCTAATTTTTTCCGATCAGCTGTGATGGATGATGTTGACTTTGGAAACAAAATTAATGTACTGTTCTTTTTTTTTTTCTACAGTGTAATTCTCCCCAGAATGAAATTCTTGGACACTCTTCACCTTCGGCTAGCTTATGATTTATTCTGACTTGTTTGGAAAATTTAGTTGAGTTCTTTCCTTAGAAACATGTACAGGTAAATATGGAGGTAGAATATTCGATATTTGGAGGATAATAAAGGAGGTTGGTGAAATAATTGTGCATTTGGATTTTCATTCTTCAATTCAGGTTAAATGCTTGTTTTTCTACCAGGCCTGGGTTTTGTTGTGCATTAGTTGCGTTCCTTGTGATTGTTGACTCCAATGAAATGGAAGTAAGCACACATTGTTGAATATGAAGTTACCCTTATGCAACTAATCAAAGTTGGTTTAGTGGAATTGTTTGGGTACACGAGCATGAGTTCCAAGTGCTGGAAGTTTTAAGTGTTATAATTATAGGGCATGATTGGTGAAGGTATGGAATTTAGCACTGCTTGATGATTGCAGTTGGAGTTCTTTTTGGGGTCTGTCAGGTACATTTGGATTACATTATGTTTTCTTGTTACGATTGGGGAAGTGATGCGTTTTGGAAATTTGAGCAATGCAGTGGAGCGTTTGTTTTGACATGCTGCTTCATCTTCTTCTTCTTCTTCTTTTTCTTCTTCACTCTTTCTTTTTTTATTTTATTTTTATTTTAAGTTTACCGATGTTTTTATTGATTATACTATTGCTCTCTCCTATTGGGGTTCTTACCCAGGTGTGGTCTGAGTTCTTATGGATGCATGGGTAGGCGCCTTGGATTTCGAATGCAGTTGCTCGTCTGTTTTATTTGGTGCAGATTTCTTGCTATAATGGAACCTTTCAATTGAGTCTAAAGATTTAATATCTATTGCAGTTTCCCGATACTGATGTCATTTGAAGACACCTATTGGTTGTGTCAAAAATATTCTTCTTCCAATCGTACATGTTGCATTACATTCCTTCAGAAGTTCTTCAAATTCATATGAGATCTTATCGATCACGACTCTGTAGCTGTTGAAGTCAGGTGCTATAATGCGCCTCCTACTTTTAGATCTTGTTGCTGGTCATCACGACTTGATTTTTGATGAATAAAGCTCTCGGGGTCTAATGAACTTAGCTCGACAGTTTTGTCTTTTTCTTATAACATTACTGTTCTTTTGAGGTGCTTCTGCTTCTCTATTATGGTGCAGATATTGTCAGCTGCTACAAAATCACCTGATTCTCTCTGTGGTCTCTTTATGTAATAATTTCCTAGATGGCATAATATGAAATCAGAATCTCAAGACTCGTAACTCTGCACCCATTATGGTCAGATTTAGTTGCGCAGCTTCCAGAAAAGGAGGTTTCTCTTTTTGGTCTCTTTATATATCTGATGATTTTCTGGTTGATTATGTTGTGCGAACTCAGTATCCATAACTAGGCGGGAATCTTCTAGTTCACTATTTCTTCCTTTATGTAGGATTGGCCCATCGTGTTTTCGCTTGCTTTACAGGGTATAGGTTACCCATTTTGCAGTCTCCAATCAGATGGGTCTAGCTTGTCCTTTTGGAAGAGGAGATTCAAGCATGAATTTAGGTTTTGGGAGTTTCGTGTTCTTTTTTGTGGGAAGGTTCAGTCATGTGATTATCCACTTGATGGTCATGTAACAACTTGATTATCTTGGGATCCCTAGTTCAATCATGGATGTGTTTTCGACTCTTACCTATTTCGGTAAGAAAAATCCAACTTGTATTGTCTCTTAATTTTGATTTGAATGAGTGATGTCTTGGGTAGAATTTAACAAGGTATTGGAGCTATGGTAGGACCTGATTCCACATCTCTTCAAATCTTACAAAGTTCTCTTATGTTTTTACCTTTAGCTGTAATGATATTTAGGTGCTGTCTAAATTTGACATGGATTATTGGGGTGCTTGGCTTTTTCAGATTTGTGGCAGGAAGCGTTCTTTTCTTTGATTGCTGGTTCTGCTTGGCCATGTAGGGTAGTGGCTTCTCTTGGAGGTTTGTCTCCTAGAACAAATATAACTTTGTTCACTGGAGTCCCTAGCTGTAAAATTGACTTTTACCAGATTGCTGTGTTTTGTTTTGATGCTTGTGCTTTTTGATCCCATGTAATGAGTGGTTTCAGTCTTGACACATTATTCTGGATATGGAGGGTGATGGATATCTCTCTTTTGATCATTGTTAATTGTGCTAACAAGCGGACAGGGCTTGCCCAGATTTTGGTTATTAACTGAGTTTTGTTTGAGTGGCACAGTCTTAGGAACTTGTGTTAAGATGACTCCCTTTTGTTGCTTCATGGAAGCTCGGGCTGTTGTTGTTTCAAAGAGACATGATTTCTTGACCCTGATTGTAGTATTTGCCTGGACTGTTAGGAGTAATAATGTCCAACTGAGCTGCTCTGATCCGAGTTATGCTGCTGACTTTTCCCTTGGTTGTTGGTTTTCAAACATATTTGACTGTGGACTGTGTGGATTGGAGCTTTATTTATTTCACTTTGTGATCATCTAATTAATGAGCCTAAGAATTACCTTGCCTTGTGTTCACTTCAGTTATAATTGTAACGTTTAGCTTGATGTTGGATTCTATATGCAAATGACGATATGCTAGCAGATTATGTGGTGCACTAGGGTCTAGAGTTGTGATGTTATTGATTAACTTGGATGTTTCATCTGTATCATCCTGTATCCTTACGTGTGACCTCTTGTTGCATGTTTTTCCAGGTCACATGAAATCCATCTGTTCTGGAGCTTTAGGGACTCCTGTTAGTAACAATTTGTGATCAACTACATGTTCATATCCCGGTTTCCTTCTGGCATAGACCTTTTTAATGCTTTTCTAGCAATTTTTGTGAATTAGCACCCATGTAATTTAGCATTGTGTATGGTGGGTAGTTTTATATGTACCTTGCCTCATGGCAATGTTTCTATCGCTAGATAATTCCCTGCCAACTGAGAATTTCTTGGTACTTTTCGGTCTCATTAGTATGAAGACATAGATAAAATCCTAACTCTTTCCATTCTTATGATGATTATCTAGGCCTAATATTTACTCATTATCTATGCCAGATGTTGTTGGGTTGGATATAGTATGCAGCAAGTTTTCCGGGTGTCATTGTACCAGATGGAATTCTTGGACACTCTTCATCTTCAGCAACTTGTGAGCTATTCCAAACTTGGTTGGAAAATCTAGTTGGGTTCTTTCCATGGAAACAGATGTGGAAATATGGGTGATATTAGATAGTTAGATACTATGAAGCTGAATTTTCAATCTTTGAATTAGGTTAGATACTTGTTACTCTGCCAGGCCTAGTTTTATTTTTGTTCATTATATTGAATTTCTTACACAATTGTTATGGTATTGAAAATTGGACTACCCAATGAAACAGAATTAAGTGTGACCTGTTTTGGAAGTGAGTTCTTAGTGTGAGTTGTTCAGTACTTTTTGGTTTTAGGTTACAATGTAGTCTAGTAGACAATTATAAGGATGTGAGAAACTTGTTTCTCCTTTGTCATATTGAAATCTTCCTTTTCTGATTAGAAGTAGCACACCCATTCTATTTTGGGCTCAGATTGTGGTATGTCATTGACCTGCTCTGCGGCAGAGGGAGTCATGTCAGGCAGCGATAGGGAATCCCACAGAAAAAGGTCACACATTTTTCAGTTTTTTTCTCTTATGATTATTCTGGTGTATCATGATAAGCATGTTGAGATCGCGGTGTCAGGGCATAAAGTCTGAAGCGTTTTACAGTTTAAGTATGATATCCTTATGATTTATGTACATAACCCTTGAGAAATAAGAAGTACATGAATCGTTGTCCTTGGGAAGGTAATGGAGTGCCTTGTTCTTTGTTTAGTGTTCAGTTCCACATTGGCGTCATAGTGCTTTCGACATTATTCAGCTTCAACTTGCAGCTCTTCTAAAAAAAGGACTCATTTCTAGCTAGCTCTTGGTTATCCTACAATGAGGGGTGAGAACTGTCTCTTGTTTGATGTGAAATCTTTGAAGGAGGATGTGATGGCTCTGTGGATGTGGAAAGAATGCTCTGATTTCTCTGGTCAATAACGGGAAAAAAAGTTTGTTTCTTGTAGATTTAGTTTTGAATTAACTCAAGGTGATGCATGAGATACCAACTTTTTGTGGTTTGCTGCGGGATTCCCTCTTAGATGTAGATTTTCAACATGTCTGACCTTTTTGCAAAAAGTTGATGGCGACCTATCAACTTGTAGATGTAGATTCAGCCTCTCTGACAAGTTTGAATCAGTTGCATCACAACAGTATTTTGGTAGCTGTGGTGGTTTTGGATATCTCTATCTTCTATGGTAATTCATTCCAAATTGGTTTTGTCATTATAGCTGTACGTGGCGATATAGGTATATTTTTGGTAATTAGCATTTTGGGTAGGATTCTTCAATTTATATGTTCATAGTAAATAAAGGTTGTTTTGGTATTAGGCTGTTGTTGATACTGCAATTATGGTGATCAAGTAGCTAGGGAGTATCATCATGTTACCTTACTCAGATGTGCAAAATGCCGTTATCTTTGAAAATTAATCTCTGCCTTCTGTTCATAGTTTCATCACTTCATCTATTGGCCTTATATGGGGTTTCAAATTGGTTTTCCTGCAATATAATGGGATGTAGATTAGATATTTGCAAACATGTTTTATTATTCAGTGTAGAACTGTAGTTCCATGTGGGGTGAAAATGATGCGCATTCAGGTTCTGGGAGCTTATTGAGTTTTCTTGGTTGACAAATCCTGTCGTGTTGGCTTAACCATGTTTTTGGATCTTTCCCGAGGGTTCATCATGGATGGATAGGACATTTATCTGACCTATTTTTTGTGAATTTGGAAAAATTTTATTGTGGCTGAGAGATTGATTCCCTGTCTTACCTTTTCATGTGCAAATATCATTTTGTTGCTAAGATCAACGTCTTTATTGCCATTGCACATACTTTGCCTGTTTTGGTTTCACTGGTATTTTCTTTTTGTAGGTCGCGACTATGGGTATGTAGAAAATGTTTTGTTGCTGCACAAATTATACTGTATTCCTTGCGCTAATAGAACAAGTTAGATTAGTGCCATATTTTTGGTGTTTGTGCCTGGGAAAAATTAGTATGTCTACTCATATTGGTGTGCTTTGGGCTGAAAACATTTGATATTTTCACTGCAAGTGACTTCCTTGATGCTGCTTATAACACGAAGGTTCTCAACTGGTAATGTTCTCTGTTTCTCTAACATCTCATGTTGTTATATTCATCCACATTCTTATGTTCTTAGCTCTACCGAGTAAAGATCTTCCTCTTGGGGTTGGGGTGGGGGTGTGGGAGGAAGAATAGTGAAAATAAGCATAATCTAATAATGTTATGTGGTGCTCTGAGTACGTGTTGTATTATTCAGTCTGCTTCAACATTTTGTTTGTTTGTTATAACTTCAAAGAAAGGGGTCTCCGCGCCAATATCTATTCTAGAAAGGACCTGAGCCATAACAAATGAGAAATGATCGAGCTTCACCGCATTTTAAGGGCAATTTCTGCTTAATAGCGTTGGGGACGTTCATCTCCAGTTCCTGAGCTTGGTGTTTTTGGTGTTCCCATTGTAATGCGGTCTTTCCGGCTTCTAGAAAAAGGAGGTTGTCTCTGTCTCTTATACATGATGCTTTGGTCACCTTTGTTCTTTCATTTGGTGGTGTTTTCCCGCATTGCAGATGGTGAAATCTTTGGACTCTTTTTACCTCTATTAATCACTAAGCACATATGTTTTTGCTTATTCTCTGGCTTGTCTAGTCTTGTAAATATTGGTGGAGTTTTCCACTTGACTAGTGGGGTTATTTTCAGTCCTGCTGAGAAGTAGATACATTGTTTGAATATGGGCCTTGGAGGCTTTGGCCAATTTAGGGGTGCAATTTTAGAGCAATCCTGCATCTGATTTTGTCAGTTCATGAGAACATAAATACCTGACAGTGAGAAGTAGAGCAAATTTCTCTCTCCTCTTTCACTTAAGGTATCAGGTTACTTTCCATATTTAGCAATCAAGAATTCAACAATTCTCTACACTTTTCAGGGAGAATATGGCTGTGGCTAGTGGCTAATGACGTGCTATCGAGTTTTAATTGTGGTTTTATAGTCTCCATCCACTTTTCTTCTTTGAATTCTGGCTAGGTCTGAGATGCTCCTTTGAACACATATGATGACATGCTGTTACTTCAGGGATACGAGGGTTACTCCTTTCTTCCATGATTTTCTCTCTATGTGAAAAAGGTTGCTAGTATTATTTGGCCTTGGAGATTTACTAGTTTGCCATAGCTTAGGTCTTCTACTTAAAAATTAGCAATCTATGTGCTTTGACTTCTTTTTGATTCAGCTCTTTTAGTGTTTATGTTTTTCTAACTAGTTGCTTCATGTATAGTTTATTGTCGAAGCAACTTTCTTCATTTAGTTTCAGGTGTTCTGCGATACCATTTATCAATGTTGATGTTGCTTTCACTTGTTTTGTATTTATCTATTTTTTTCATGCTTTGATCTTGGGCAGTCTGATTATGTGGTTGGTATCGTCTGGACTATTATGTTGTTAGAATTTGACTTCAATGAGATAGATGCTAGTTAGTATTACACTCGGTACAGGTTTTGGGAATTTGGATATTTTTTGGAGAAATTTGGGTTTGCATATTACTTTATTGCCTGTGGTGAATGCACAAGTTAAGCAACTAAGAGACAGGAGCTTGGAATTTATTTGTTCTAGCAATGGGGGAGGGGTGAGGAATGACATTGAGAAATAGTTATCTGGGTTGACAAATCCATTTTGAAGTGGGCTACCTTGTGCTTTTATTCGTCTATGTTATTTACCTTGATTTACTTGGTTGCATATGGTCCTATGTTCTTCCTAGGAGATTATCCCGGTCATAGTTGGGCTATTTGGATTACATGGAAGGACTTTTTTTTGGGTGAAGTAATGGTTCAAGCTGTTTTTCACTGGATTTTACAGCATGTTATGATTGAAATTTGAATTCACATGCTAGAACACCATCTTCCTTGTATGGAGCGACTACATGGATTTTGGCTGCATGAAATGAGGGCTTTGTATCTTCTAGGTTGGTAAATACAATTTGAATCTTTCTTTTTCTTTAAATAATTTGAGAACATTATAAAATTTGTCAAATTTAAAAGAAAAAACCGATAATTTAATTGAAATTTAAAAATTAAATTTCTTTCTTTAACTAGTATGTAATATTTGTTTCATGATATGATAGAGACTAGTTAGGGAACTGCTAGAAGCAGTGCTAATTTTTCTGATTCTGTTAATTGTGGCATCTTCCAATTGCATGTTAGTGGAGGATCCCCTGGTAGAGCTTTCCCTTTTATTGTTTGTCAGGGCTTTACAAAGAAAATTGTTAAGGCCAACTTGATTCTTATCTGTTGAATTCCAATTCTTGGGCGAATTGTTTTGAATTTGACTTATAAGTTGGTCAAACAAGTTTAAACACTTTTTAGCTTATTTCAGTGGTAAATTCAGAAGCACTTTTTAAGATAAGTGCTTCTAAGCTAATAAAGTGAATAGCAGCAAGTTGGACATCCCCAATTTTATATCTTTTTAGCTTAAAGCTCTTTGGGTTTAACCAAGTGTTTTCTTCCTAATAATTTTTTATCATTTCAAAAATGTCCTCTCGGAAGAGCAAGCGCTAATATTCTTACTTCCCTATTTTTATCCTTTCACGCATCTTCATCCATCGTCTTCTATCATTTTAATTTGTTTTTCTCCTTTCTTGCATTTTCATCCATCTTGTCTTCTATTTTCGTTGTGAGTAAACTATACTGTAACCCTTACTATGAATTTTGTTCATTTTGTACTTTGTATTGTAGGAAGGTTAATATTAATTAATTAAGAGTAAAGGTTCAAAAAACATTTGAACACGAACTATCGCTGGCTTCTACGATGTAAGCGCGAGCGTTTATATTTTTTACAAGTAGCAATCTGACTTGCCCAGGTTCTTTTAAAGTTTCCACGTGGCGCTCAATGTGTATAATTATTTTCAAGTGACAAAAGCTTAAATAAATTGAAAAATAAATTTACAAAATATTTTTTAATTACTCATTTACCATAAATCAAAAAATCGTCTTTTCTCCCAATTCAAGAACCTAAATGAAGTGCTAGAAACTACTACCAACTTATATCTCACTTAAGAAGAACCCACCAAAATTTTTCACACTACTACATAAAAAATTATAAAATCGGCGAAAAATCTACATATTTCAAGAACTTATCAAGACTTTTTTACACTACTACACAAAAAAATTATAAATCGGAAAAAAGGCATAGAATTCAAGAAAAGAAGCGAAGGCAGAGAAAAAATCAAATAAAACCCAAACCTTTACTTGGGTTTTGAATATACAATAATGATAGACGGAGAGGAGAGACGATAAAACTAAATGCTTGAAGAGAAGAAGGGATGGGTTATTGCAAAATGAAGAATAAATTGAAGAAAGATAAAAGAAGAGAAAGAGGGAAGAAATCTACAATTTTGTAAGAATAGATGATGAAGAAGAAGAAGAAGAAGAAGAAGAGTAATTAAAAAGTTGAAAAAAAATGCCTACTGTAAATTGTAAATTTGTGGAATGTACGTAGGCGATTTTAATGTCTAAACATCATTCATGTGTCATGAGTGTTTGAAATCGCGATTTTGAGTGCAGTCGGCGTTCGGGTGTGTTTTATAAGCTTAGGGTGACTGATTTAGTATGCACTGCCTGGAATTTCGCGAGTTTAGTATCAAACTCACAAAAGGGTATAGTTCGGGTGTGTTTTCAAAACATCTCCATGTTTCAATTTTCCTTTAACACCATAGATAATGTCACCTATTCTAAAAATTTGAATAATATTTAGAAGAAGCGGGGGCTTGGGTTTGGGGTTGTAGCTTGCTTTATTAGTTGGACTTTTGAAGTTTTGAGAAGAAGAGAATGGAAATAGACTAGTTTTCTAGTGTAATATTTATTTTCAAATATACTTCTAATTCCTACTTAAAATGATTTAAAAAGACACATTTGATGACATTCGAAATATCAATACTTGTGAAAGATTAGAAATTAATTTGATGAAAAGTTAAATAAAACAAACTTAATTATCTAATCAATTTAGTATTGAAGGTGGATTAAGATATAAATTAATTTGTATTTGTATCATTGTAGGGTATAGAATTTTGTTGTAATTAGTTCATTTATAGTGTTGAAAGTTTGAAGGATATTAGTAATTTTAGTAGATAAAGTACTTATTTATCAAATACATCAATAACTTATTTTCAACTTCAACACTTCTATACGAACACTTAAATGCTTATTTATAAAACACAGCTTCACGTAAGTGTTTTTCGGTCTAGCTATGTGCTTAAAAGCTACTTAAACTCACTAATCTAAGTGGTCTCTTATTCTTTTCTTTTCGTCGATAAGTCAAAATAATGGGTTTCTTATCAGCAATTATAGGATGTGGAAATTGGTTTTGCTATCTTCTCTCTTGTAAAACTTCTCGGCTCACGCATAGCGAGAGGCGGGGTTTCCTCGTCGCTTAATTGCAAAGGATCTTGCCCATGAAGTAGCTAGTTTAAGAAAATGAAATTAAGAGGGGGAATTCTCTATTTTTAAAGCAGACAAATAGGGTAGTTGAATGATGTAGAAAGAAATCTTAAAGAAGTTCGTCGGGATAGTAGATTTTCACAAGCCACTGATTAAAATTTTAGGGGTGTTGTTGCAGTGGTTTGTATGTCTTGGGTGCTCCAACTCTAATTATAGAATTTGTGGATCTGTTTGTGTGTAGTTGTTCGCAAAGTATGAACGTTGTAGTTCATGGCGTGAGGAGTTCTTGATTTGTAATTTTCATTTTTCACTGACTATGATATTATTGTAAACTCCTTTCAATTCTAGTGTACGTGGATGTGCAACTAATAATTCATAGTTACGACATGCTTATTGCAATATTGTGTGACACCACTTGTAATTTCTCCTGTCAGCAGGTCCCAAGGCAAGAAAAGGAGAAACTATCAATCTTTGAGGAGGTAATCATTAGATTCTTCTTCTCTATAGGTTATAATTTCTTGCTAATGCAAGTAGTAAAGGTCTTCTATGTTTGCCATAAGATTTTTCTGCTAGTTTTCGGGATGATGTGCGTCATTCTCAATAGGATATGTGTACTTATTTTGGAAGATTGATTTCGTATACAAATTGAAGGGATCAAAAGACTAGCGAAATCTTTGTTAAGCAAAGACTAGCAGTTAACTAAAGGATTTTGAGGAAGCGATACTGTTAGCTACTAAGGTTATGCTTTGCGGGTTAGTCATGTGCACATTGTAATAGAGGGATGTAATTGGTGAGAAGTATTTGATATATAACGAGAGTTTATTGAAGAAGCAAGAAAAGAAAGAGTCAATTGTGACAAGTTACGCTAAGAATATAAGGCAAATAATCTAGATATGGGAAGGGGGTGCACATATATATGGCGTAAAGTACCAGCACTGGCTTGTTGCTAACAATTATATGGGCTAACAGTAATATGGGCTAACATTTCCCTCAAACTCACGATGCGACGAGTAATAAGCATTGAGAGTTTGTCACCTGAAAGCAAGCCCAGGGGCATGCCCAGAGGCATGGCCAAAGGTGTGTCTGCAAAGTAGATGGAACAAAAGGAAGAGATATGATCCCGAGATGGAGATGATGGCGAGTGAAGTGACAATCAATCTCTCAATGTGCTTCGTAAGCTCAAGTGGAAACGAGTTCTTTGCAATGTGCATTGCACTCTTGTTATCACAATTGGGAAGTAGGCGGAAGAAGATGTGAACCTCCGTATACGCGAAGCGAGCGTAACCAAGCGTCTCACGTGTAGTCTTTGCCATAGAGAGACGATACTCGGCTCAAGTGGAAGATCTAGAGACAACATCTTGTTTCTTGCTCTTTCATGATTATCAAAGAATCTCCAAGGAACACAACAATCGGTGGTGGATTTGCGATCATTACGATCGCCATCGTCAATCGCTGCTAGAACCGCTGACGCTCGAGAGATGACGTCGAGGAAACAAGAGGTTACGAAGCGCAGGTGCCACGAAGATATCACAAAATATGAGTAAGCTCCCCGGTGAACAGTAGGAGTAGTAACAAGGCGGCTAACAACGTGAGCTGCATGAGCTATGTCAGGGCGAGTAACGGTAAGATACACTAAGCTACCTCTGACGATGCGATAAAGACTCGGATACATTAACAAAACACCATCACTAAGTACCGTGCATTGGTTTCAAGTGGAGTATCTTGAGTCTGTTGTCGAGAAATACACCATTACACCATACACCGGTCATCTTGTACGGGCTGCTCGAGCGAACGGTGTTGCGAAAGGAAACACGCGTCATAATGATATTGAACGGCACGCTCCTTACTATTATATGGTTCCTAGTAATTTTGGGAAACAGTCCTAAGCTAGCGTATATGTGATCAATCGTATTCTGCGCAATGACTTCGGGGATGTCTCGGATTTTGAGAAATTATATGGTCACGTGCCAAATTACTGCATTACGAGTTTTGGATGTGACTTGTTTTGTCCTTCGTCCTCATGTTGAGCAATATTTGGAGCCAAATCAACTATATGTGTGTTTTGGGGTATGGTGTTGAATGAAAGGTTATCGTTCTTTATGATCACGTAGTTAGAAATTATATGTTTCACGGCATGTCACTTTTTGGAGCATATTCCTTTATTCAATTCCATTTAAATCGTGATGTTACTCGTCGAGATCTTGTATTGATCCATTGGCATTGACACGAAGGCTCCGGTTTGGTTGGTGTGCACCGTGCGGCGACGGTGCTTCGGCCACTTTGTGTGCGAGTCGATCACGAGGCGGAGATCCGCCGCTACGAGGATACCTTTAGTTAAGAGTAAAATTAGCCCCAAACTACTGATTTGCTTTGATACGCTGCTACCTTCCCATTCCTTCCTTTATTACAAGCGTACATCAATTATGCGAACTGTGATCACATAGGGGTTGTGTGATCTCTTTGTGCAGAATCTATGGTTGAGAACTATTTGCTCTTTATCGGACACACGCATGGGATTTTGGTTACCCTCCCACACGTAAACATACGTTAAATTTTTACATCGATGGGTGTATAAGATAAAAGCAAGCAGTGCGTCACGTTGAGCGTCTGAAACTATACTTTTAATGGCAAAAGAATTGCTACATAAAAATATGGTATGTTATGAGGAGACACTGCCCGGTGACAAAAGATAGCTGACCATATTTATGATTGTCGTTACATGGATTCGGCAGTGGAAGATATTTCAAATGGATGTCAAAATGCATTTACGAATGATGAAAGTGATACCCGTTGGTGGAGTGTCTTATTGGTGTCTTTGACATTATTCATTCTAATGTATGGGGACCCGTCACCGGTATCCACTACGGTGGTTCGGCTATTATGTTTCGTTCATAGATAACTACGCTCGGTACATACACAGGTTTATCTTATGAAGCGCGAATTACGACTTCTTGGCATTTACAGCAGCTTTAGAGCCCTTGTTAAAAGCATAGCGTTAAATTTGTGATAAGAGTGTTCGGTGTGACTTAGGGAGTGAAATCCTTTGAGTATATTCACGAATAAATTATATTAAGAGTAAGGCGAGAAAATTTTGCCGGTTACATACCTGCAATGAAATATCGAGAAGTGTTTAAATTGCCAAAGCAGAGTAGAGGCTAAAAAACGTAGCGTGACAGCAGTCCACGTGTCCCAATGGGAATGCGAATAAAGCTTTGCAAAGATAAAGGACTCAAATGAGAAAAGAAGACAAATCAATGTTAGAGAGGCGACAACAGCGAGACACTTTGAGACTCTCGGGACATAGAGTTCCCCCGACCTACGGCCAATCTAATCACCTTCTAAGTGTGTTGGTCTGTACAACACAAACGGGAATCGAGAAAGGAATACCCCGATGACCGATCTACTAGCGTAGAAGTAAGATTAAAGCAAGTTTAGGAATATATTAGACATCCAGGAACCAGGACAATGTAGTAGTAACGAGAACCAACACCCTCAGTGGCGTAGATGTAGCAGCGGACATAGCAGTGGTGAAATGGGTGACAAGGAACCAAACGATGACAAACAATGTGACATATGATAGGTCGCAGAATCGAGATCCACAAGGATGAGGGAATACACGATGTCTTGGGGAAGTTGGACTGGTTGGATGCGACATGGAGTAGGATTGGAGGCCAAAAGCTGCAGGCTTGTTCGAACACTCTAAAAAACCTAGAAAAGAGAGGAAGAAGCAACCCAAGACAAGAGAGGGGCGCATAGGTAAGCAACGAAGGATGAGTCGAGGATCCAACGCCAGAAGAGGCACGGTGCTAGCAGGGCTCATCTAACGTGGTGCGGCAACGGCGGCGTGGAGGAGGGCGTGGAGAGTACGAAAAGTGTGTTGTCATTCTTACATTGGCGGCCGGACTTAGCCTTGTTGGTAACAGGACGAGCCTTCCAATGATTTTCTGCTTGCAAAATGCACACTAAATCAAACGCAACTGAGTGTGGGGTGATTGGAAGCCGAACGGTGTGGTCTGGGCGATCAGGTGAAGCATCAAACACGGCAGAGGTATTGAGTGTTTCGACTCTTTATCCAATTGAGACTTGATACGAGTCTCTTACCTTAGTCAGTTCATGAACATTGATCAAGCTTGTGGGGAGGGAGATCGATGAAGGATTGTTCCACGTTGTCCTTCAAATCGAGAACCACAATGCCATCAAAATTAGACAAGCACGTTGTTCTTCCCTCCTGGCAACATCTGGTGCAAAACCTTTCAAATACTTGTCAGTGAGGCAATTGATCCCACTCATCAGACATACTTGATATAGAAATCTTGAATGCTCACCCAACGTGTTGAAAACACGAATATCGTATTCCTAACTGAAATCTTCAACCGCAAAAATTAGGCCCGAGTATGCAATCTACTCCAAATTTATCCCAGAGATTTCTTTTTATTGTGTCATATTTAGCCAATTGCACACCAATTGGTTGAGTTACGGAGTTGTTAATCCAAGTGATAACCTTGGAGTTAGTAGTTTCTCATAAATCCACTTGGAAACAATACAAAATCCTCGGCCTTCTCATTCTTAGGTTTGGATTTAACCCAGTAACTATAGCCCATATTCTTGCCACGAAGAAAATTCTTCATGACATAACTCCAATACGCATAATTTTTGCCATCTGGTGAGTGTTAATGGGTGGGGAGAGAGAATCATCCTTTCGGCCATGATATTGACAAAATACCTAGTCCAAATCAAACCAAACCACCAACAACAGCAACAATAGAGTACAAACGGCCAAAACAGAACCCCGGCGGAGGCAACAAACCAACCCTACGAACGGTAGTCTAGCGGATCTAGCGGGCGGCAAACCCGGGGAGAAGAGCAGCAATTCGAAAAACTTTCGGGGCTTCGCCGAACCCCGTGAGTATGGCCCCCGCCCCATTAGTTCGATCGCGCACTTGATGGTTGCTACAAATAGGGGGATCAATTTATCGGCTCTAATACCATGTTGATATATATGAAGAGTTTATTGAAGAAACGAAAGAAAGAGTCAAAGGCTAACTAAAAGTTACATAAAGAATAGAAGACAATAATCTAGATGGGGAAGGGGTGCCTATATATATAGGCGCCAAAATCTGCACAAAACTTCAAGGCAGTCTAGCTATGATTATGAGGTAACAAGAAGAATTGCGTGAAGGAGACAAAAAGCAAAAATGAGCGGTTTGGTTCAAACCTTTTTTCTCCTCGAGTTGGGATCAACGTAAGCGATTACTTAGGGTTATATGCTGGGATAAAAATATCAGTTATATGTTTGGTCATAAGATTTAGGCTTAATTTTAAACTAGTGTTTTATGGAATTTGCACAAAATCTTGTTCTCAAATCACAAAAATTTAAAAAGTTGAATTTGGAGTTGCAAATTATAATTTTAATAATTTTTTTACATATAAAATATGAATCATAAGTTTATTATTATTATTTTTATTAATAAAGCAGACTCTAATGTTGAATTTTGCCAAAAAATTTCAGCGGGAAGTAGGAAGATTTTCTAAGAATAGTTAGTTATTATTATTGTTGATTTATTGAATTAGTGATTTTTGTAAATTTATGTGTATTTAAAAGTTTGTAATAGTAATATTTATTTATAAAAGCAAAGATCTATTATTTTGTCTAAGAATATTTTGATACTTTATTTATAAATTATGATTTGGTTCATTTAATATGATTGTATAAAAAGAGTGAAAGGAGTTCTGATAGTTTCGCAAATTATGAAATTTTCATGTTTATAAAGAAATATAACTTGAAAAAAATGTAAATTGCATGTCCAAAATAGAATTTTTAATTTCAAATAAACCTGATTTAAAATTAGGTCTAAATGACCCTTAAATTGGAAAGTTTGTAAAAATAAATATTATATAGTTAATATGATGTTTTAGCACGCATGTTTCCCTACGTTACCTATAATATGTAAAAGTATCAACGTAATTTTATAGAGTTATTCGATTTTCATATATTATGTATTTTATTAAGACTGGTGGGACTAATTAAAATTATAAATATTCTTGCTCTATTTTGATAAGGCGCTGAATTTTTTTTTCTTTAATGAAACAATTAATGAATAAAAAATAATGGACTTTCCAATTTTTTACATTGCGATTTCATCCTAAAATCGGATCCCAACACCTCAAATCATAAAAATGGAGTCGAGAAGGAAAGAATTATCATCAGCAAAAGCGATTCTTAATGCGATCGGTGTGGTTTTCTCCTTTCTCTTCATTCTTCTTTAGTGATGTTTGACTTCAAACAAATTATTGTTTAATTTTGTTTTATTTTGTTTTTAGGATTTGATTTCTTTGCTAAAGATTGCATTTTTAATGCTAGGTGTGTCTTGTATTACACGGGGTTTAGCTTTTGGTCAAATAGCTTTTTCTTGACAACCGTATTTGCGTTGCTTGTTTTACTTCTTTTGAAACTTTTTGGCCAGATGCATGTTTGACTTTTGTTGATTGATGTTGAAGATTTGATTGACATTAGTGTATAGTCAATCTTTTTCTATATGTGAATGTACTTGAAAACTATTCAATTTGCTTGTGTAATTGGCTTAGTGAATGTTTGAATAAAATAATGAATAATTCTTACTTATATTTGTTGATTTAAACAAACTACCTTAAACTTTGATCTTTTAGTAAGTAATAAAATGTAAAATTAATCGATCATGTAACTAGTGACAACGTTTCTTTGAATCATTTCTTAGAAAGGAAGTCGATATTTAGGATACAAAAGCTTTCATGGGCCATGGGCTCAATGTCCAGAATGAATTGCATGTGGGATTTCAAATGCCTTAATATACACTAGTTGCGAGACACACGACTTTCATTATCTTGTAGATATAGCGGAGAAGTCAAAGGGTATTCTTTTAAAGAAAAATGGTAAGTTTGTATTCTTCGACATTAGAAAATGATGGCCACCTTTCATCACAAGAATTACAAGTTTCTAGTAAATCCACAATTTTAATACCAATCTACTATACATAATTGTTTACACTAAAAGAGTAAAAGTACTACAAAATTCATTTTACTTTGCGAATGGAATTGAATCTATCTTCAAAACACCTTCCAGTGTTTCTCTTGAAGACCACCGTATACATAATGGTATCATCTTCCACCATTTCTTTTGTGTCCTGCTTCCTCCATATACACTCCCGACAATTGGGAATAGACGGATATGTTTAGGCATGATGTCCATTTGAGGGCGTTAATGTTGAGAAAGATTTCCTAAAATTGTGATGTGAACTTGCAATGTAGGAAGAGGTATTTGTTCTTTCCTATTAGATTGCATAGCAAACATGCTGGCACCGGTGACATTCCTTTTCTCTATAGGACATCTTGGGTCAGGCATGCTCTTTTGATTATTAGCTTGAGTGAAACACTTCACTTTTGTGGGAGTTAAATCTATCTAGATAATTTTCGAAATATTGAACCTTCCAAATCTCCACTATTATTCTGTTTGAAATAGCATTCCCGTTGTGAATTTACCATCCTTGTTATTTCGGATGATTTTATCCCATTGCATTTGTGTCAAGGTTTAGTACCCTCAGTTTTCGGCCAAAGAGGTCACTCTTTGAAACACTTTTATATCGAACTTTATTCTAGAATCGAGATCCCAGCTGTAAATCAAAAAATGAAGCGGAAAGAATTATCATCGGCAAAGCGGTTTTATTTGGTTAGTGTACTTTTCTCCTTTCTCTTCATTCTTCTTTAGTGATGTTTTAAACTTTAAAATTTTTGTTATTCCTATGCTAAGGTGTATTTTTAATCTTGGGCATGTAGCATTATCTTTGGACTCGACTTTTCGTTAAATGACTTTTCCTTGACACTCCGTATTTGCATGCCTTGTTTTACTAAGCGGAACTGCCATTAATTTTATTGGTATGTTTACCCATTTTTTATTCAATATTGAAGATTTTATTGGTATTGGTGTATCGTTATTTTTCCCTATGTGTGAACATACTTCAAAATTGTTAAGCGGCTTGTATAATTGGATTAGTAGATGCGGATAAAATAAGTCAATAATACTTACTTTTTACCGAGTGATTCGGAAGAAATAGTCCCTTTAAATATTAACGTTGTAGTAAGTGATAAAACATAAAATTGCGGGGATTATGTAACTGATTGACAACGTTTATTGAATCATTTATTTGGAAAGGAGGTTGTGCTCTGAGACCTGAAAAGGATTTTCATAGACTTATTTAGGACTAATGGGCAAGATGACACCTTAGGTGTTCCAGTCTCTCCTTGCATCTTCTTCTCTACTAGCTACAAAGAACACATCTTCCATTTTTATGGAGATATAAATGGAAGAAGTCAAACGTATTATGGACAAACTAAACATTATTTGTTCGGCAAGGTCTTGTTGGTACTTTATTAGATTGTTTGTGTGTGTAGCTTTCTTGTTCCATAGTATTAGTAGGATAAAAAGTTTGAATAGAATCTTCTCATTTGATATAGAACTTTAATGTTCTATAATTAAAATTTTCAATTTGGAAATATAGGAGTCTTTTGATCAATCCTTTGGTTAATGGTGAGGAGAGGAGATAATTTGGCTTGTTGAGATATTGGACATGAATTTGAAGTATGAGGTAAATGCATTCGGAGTCGATGTAAATTTAAGTGAGGACAAATCTCCAAGTTGTAGATTGAATAGACATTTGACTTTCTCCTATTAGTTTATAAATCTAGGTCAAACCGGAAAGAGTTATAAACTTAATAGTAAAATTAGCAGAGACATGAGAGGAATCAATGATTTTCTAGTGATGTAGCGGAGAAACCAAATAACCAAGATGTTAAATATGTGAAAGAGAGTGATCTTGGAGTGTGGGGCTGCTTTTCTTTGACAAATACTCTTTTACTGTGTGATTCATTCTTAGGGCTTCCCGAGGACTGATCAAGTCAACCATAGGTCTTTCTAAGGAAAGTTGTATTCCATTCGCCTTTCATCAGTATACGTACTTATTTGTGAATTCATGAATAGATATATCAAATACAAGCTAGTTGAGTACTGAACACCAACGAGTCCCTATCCTTTCTTTGACAAATTTCAAAAATTTGTGAAACGATGAATCTTTTATCTCGGTGTTTCTTTGTTCGGTGGGACAAGTTGACTACATTAAATCCACCATAGAGAAAAGTACTGGTGACTTCTCGGACCTTCTGAAAGCATTAGTCAGCACTCAATGTTACACTTTCGATGTAGATTGAATTGATGTTTGACTTTCTCCTATTAGTTTAAGGAAAGCATTGTAACTACGGAGAAGCACTTTAGAGTGTAAGGTTTTTAAGATAAGTGGAAGTAAAACTAAATATATTAGCTACAAATTTAGTTGACATAAGCTTTACTAAATAAAATGAGTTAACATAAGACAGTGAAATTGAGGTGAAATTGAAGCGGGATTTGGGTCTAAATGCAAACAATTTGAATATCAGATTTATTGTTCGAGAGAATTGGGATGATAGATGAAGATACTTCATATAGAATCAAAATCGGATGGTGGAGAAGTGCTACTAGGATATTATGTGACAGAGGATGCCTATCAAAGTGAAAGGTAATTTCTATTATAAAACCAACAATGTTTGCCCAGGGTTAATGTTGGGCCAGCTAAAATGATAGGTCATTTGAGATAGTCGGTCATGTCTGCGTCGATCACAGATGTACTAGTTCGTAAATGTGAAATCATGGTAAGTGAATGTTAAAGAAGGAGAATAAGGTGACCTAAAATCACTTTGAGGAAGATGTCTCAAAAAGACTTACAAATGCTGGATTAATGCAAACTTAGCGAAAGTTAGGCAGAGAGGAAGAAAAATATCTATATGAGCAAAGACTATTGGTTGCATATACGTTCTAGTCATATAGTTATTTTCAATAAATAATTTAATTGTTAGCACTTTTACTTTTATGTCATGCTTTTCTTGAAGTTGTTTAGCCTTTCAAAAATTTATATGTTAGTAGAAACTAACTTCTTTTTGATTTTGTATTTTGTATTTTCGTATAGTATTTGATGAGATGAATTTATATGAAATAACATGGTCGAATTCATATAGCCAACGCCCAAGCTTTGTCGAAGTGGCGGCTTTATTGTTGTTATGTTCATGATATTATTTACTTAGGTTGCTTGCTTCAAATGTATGCGTAACAAAATTTTTAGTGAAATATAATGAATAAAATATGGTTAGACTAGTAAGTAAGTTTTAGGTAGAAATGTGGGTTAACATATCTAGTAATATATTTCAAGTAGAAAGTATCATGAAATAATAAATTAGGATTATTATAGTTTAACGGTTCAATCGGATTTATGCTCATAAGACTTTAGTTTAATGCGGGGGCGTGAGTTATAAGGCATGTCGTGCTTTGTAGACAAAAGCCAAAACAAAAGGGAGAAAAGATAAAGATGCCAACTATTATCTATCAAGTTTCAAACTAGCATGTTGTCATCTCGGGGTTTTTTCAATCATAAAAAAAAAACTATTTCAAAAAGAGTTGAGAATTATGTTATACCCTTTAAATTAGTTAATTAATGTAAGTCTCGCCAGTAATTTGTCATGAAAAGGTAGTGAAACTAGTCATTTTGCGGGATGGTCTTGCCAAAACAACCAAAAACACCAAATCGTGAAGTACAATTGGAAAGATGACTTGAAAAATTCAAAAACAAGAATGCGATATTTTGTTCATTTGGTTACAGATGCAGGATTAATCAATACCAAGAGCTACTTTTGGCTTTGGGGCTACTGGTTTCCATTTCTTGATATACTAAGACCACCAGTCAAGTTGAAGGCAGAAGAAACACTAGAAGGTTTGTTAGGAAAAAAAAGAAGGAAAGAGGGCTCATCATGGAGGCTTGATTGTGCGACAACTATCATGAGTTCCACTTTTTTTATAGGATGTTTTTTGACTCAATGTGGTGGGGACTCACCGTCACAAGCCATAGTCCTTGAATGCCTGTTGATATGGGTCAAACTTTTTGAGATCAATTTACTTAGGCTAGGTTATCAAATTTTTTACTCAAGATAGATAGTTTAGCAAAGACACAGAAAGTAATGCCGGAAGTTTGAAAGATGAAGAAGATAGTTTTTTCTTCTTTTAAAACAAGTGACTTGTTGGTCACAAGAACATAAATGTATTTTACAGTTCTTGTTAAGCAAAAAGGCTTGAGGATTTCTATTGTGATGATATTATGCAATAAGCTTTATAGGTTATTATAATCATTAAGCGGCATCATCCCCATATTGAAGGAAATTTTAATATTAAAAATTAGATGACTTTTATATTAGTGGCTATTATAGTGAGGTTTGTACCCATAATTTTGAACTCTTGAGGTACCTATTCTACTAATATATGCTAATTATCAGGCTAACTTATTTATCAGATCCTTTGCCCAACTATTTCATGTTCAACTTTGTAAAGAAAGAAATTTGAGAATACCTTTTTTCTGCTTATCTCTTATTCCTTCATAATGCGGAATTCCATGTTCAAATGATTTGAATTTGGATGATACGAGCAATTTGGGAGGAATGCAAAGTGAAGGAGATCATTTTACACAATTGGTAAGAGTATTCAAGGCTTAATTCTAGAGAACCTATTATTGATACTTAACCTTTCCTAGTTTGAGATACTGTCACGATGCTACACTGAGCTTGCTTTCCCCAATTCCCAAATTTTAGTTTGTGCATTGCCTTGGAGTTTGTTCCATTAACCAAAATATCAAGTTGGGTTTTTTTATGAAGATGAAAATCATTCACTTAGTTGATTTCTCACTCTTGCATTGGGAGTGATCAAAGTACTTATTTTTTGTGAGCATTAAGGTACTGTCACCTAACTTATTGCAATTGTAGAGCAGCGAATGAGTTGGCTGAAGAGGAAGAGATTTAGGTTTCTTATTTCATTTGATGCGTTGAAACTCCCGATGAGAATGATCTTGATGATATTAAAGTTGATATTTTAGATATGGTGGTCGCTCTCTTGCTCTCCCCCAGTGGTTTTCTTATAAAAAGTGAGCTTGACCGTCAAGCTAACATCTTTAAAAACATGATAACGAAAATTTAATAACGTTTACTACATGTGTTGATAAGTATGTTGTTCTTTGTGAGGAAGCGAATCAAATCTTTTGCATGTTTAACATTAATATGGGGGAGTTAAGAAACTCGCATACTCTCAAAGTTGCATTGATTTCGGTAAGCATAAACTTGTAATTCGCGAAAAGATAGTAGCACCATAACGGTCCCTAGAAAGATGAATGGTGCTTGAACAACAAAGGCATGAGTTTTGCATGGAGGTGACATTGGCGAGTGCAGTGACACCACGTTAGTGAAGCCAGCACTTCTTGGTAATGACTATGTAGTCTCACTAAGATTCTAGAGGCTCTAATATCTTTTTGAGAAATAAGAAATCTTAGAATGAATTGCTTAATTATCAGGTCATGCTCAAGCATGTTAGAGTTGTTGATATATATGAGAGTTTTATTGAAGAAACGAGAAAATAAAGAATCAAAGGCTAAGACAATTGTCACAGAATGGGAAGGGGTGCCTATATATAGGTATAAAACTACAAAACCACAAGAGCCCATCTGTGAAAACAATTATATGAGCTAAATAATATGGGCTAACATTCCCCTCAAACTCATAATGCGTAATTAATAAGCATTGAGAGTTTGTCACCACAACGAAATCGAGATATAGATTGAGCGCCGTAAAAAGGTAGCAATGCGCAAGTAGATGGAACAAAAGGAAGCGTGTGGTCCCGAGGCGGAGATGATGGCCGAGTGAAGTGACGATCAATCTCGGTAATGGCCGTCGCTCATGGAAAAAGAGTTCTTTGCAATTTGCATCGCACTCTTTTTATCATGATGTAGAGGTAGGCGGAGAAATGTGAACCCATGTCTGCAAGAAGCCGGCGTAACCAGACAATCTCACATGTAGTCACGCCGCGCACGATACTCGGCCCTCGCGTGGAAGATACCGAGACAACATCTTGTTTCTTGCTCTTCCATGATATCAAAGTATCTCCAAGGAACACACAAAAACCAGTGGTGGATTTGCGATCATTGCGTCGCCATGTCGGCATCAGCTATAGGCTCACAACTCGAGAGATGACATCGAGGAAACAAGAGGTTACGGCCCCAGGTGCCACGAATGTCTCAAAATACTAAGTACGAGGCTCACAGGTGGTAAGAGTAGGCAGTAACAAGGCGGCTAACAACGTGAGCCCATGAATATCCGGGGAGTAACGGTAAGATACACTAAGCTACCTACAACAGTCAGGATAAAGACTCGGATGCATTAACAAAACACCATCCTTGAGGAGATGCAGATTATTGGTTTCGAAGTGGAGTATACGCAGTCTGTTGTCAGAAAGGCGCGCCGTTTAAACAAGTCGGATATATACTTAGTGCGAGAGAAGATATCCTTTCTTGGGGCGAGCACTCGATACCCAAAAATGACGTAGCGAGGCCCAAGTCCTTCAGCGAAAAATAGATGGAGCAAATCATGCTTCAATGACTCAATACCATCATGATCATCACAGTTATAACCATATCATCTACGTATAAGGACAAAGGATTTAGCCTTCTTTCATTACTTAACAAGCAACGCCGAATCATGGTTACTCGGACATAGCCAAGGGAAGTAATCACGGTGGAGAATTTCTCAGGCCAAGCACGAGGGGGCTTGCTTGAGACCATAGAGCTTTTGAGCGAGGCAAACTTCACCCGGCTGGTGGAAGTCAATACCCGGAGTGGAGGAGTCATATACACTTCATCATGGAGATCACCTTGTAGATCATTAACGACATCCATTTAGAAATATCTTCCCTTGTCGAGAACGGATGCAGCGGCAATCATAGTGCGAAACATGATCGTCATCTTTGTCCATAAGGCAAAAAGGTCTGCATAGTCCATACCATATTTTGTGAGTACTCTTTTGCCAGAAGTCTAGCCTTGTATCGCTCAACGAGACCCGTCAAGCTTTGTTTTATCTTATACACCCAATGATAGCCAATCGTATGTTTACCCAGTGGGAGGTAACCAAATCCCGTGTGTGTGTCTCATAAGAAACGGTGAGTTCCTCACTTGTAGCATTACACTTAAAGAAGGGATCGAACCACGGCCTCTGTACTCGAGTTGAACCTGATTGATGTATGTTTGTAATAAAGGAAGCAAATGGGGGTGAGTAGGCGAGAATAAGAAAAATCAGGTAGTTTGGTGGACTTACTCGGCGAGTAGACCTCCTCGAGGTGGTGGATCTCCAGCCTCAGGGGATCGGACTCGGGCGGGAGCCGAAGCAACGTCAGGCGACACATCGGGTGGCACGGTGAATCAGCTGAGCCTACGTGTCCAATGCCAAATGGATGTACGCGAAGATCGGCTTAGTAGCAATCCTTGGGATTTAGCTGGAATTGAATAGAAGGAAAATGCTCCAAAAAAGGTGACATGTCGTGAAACATATCTGTTCACAGTGAAACAGGGATGTAGCAACAATAACCGTTTAAATCAACTTCATACCCCGAAAACACACATATAGATTTTGCTCCCGACATTTCGTTCAATATGAATGAAGGACAAAACAAGTACATCCAAAAACTCATATCTGCGATGTCGGCATGTGACCATATAATTTTGAAACGGAGACATCCACGAGTCGATGCGGTAGGAATACGATTGATCACATATACATCGATTAAAACTGCTTCTCCCCCAAAAATTACTAGGAACCTCTGCCCAGAGATAATAATAAGGGCGTCTTTGTCTCAGCAATATAGCCGGTATTTTCTTTGGCAACAGTTACGCTCAGGATTTGTACAAGATAGGCGGGTGTATGGTACCATCGGAGGAAAGTAAGCTGAGGTGAAATCAACTGAGTATATTCACCCCCTAAGTCACAACAGAAACACTTTATCTGTTAGAATGTTGCGTTTTAACAAGGGCTCTAAAGCTGCTGTAAATGCAGAAAAGTCGGACTGGCCGTAAGATAAACCAATTTATGCAGAGGTATGATCATCTATAGACGAAACATAATAGTTCGAACCACCCTTAGTGGATCTTGGTGATGGTTCCATGCAGCCCGAGAATGAATAATATCAAAAGAACAGCTTGAATAGACATACTTTTATTAAAAGGTAAGAGCGAAAGAAATTTTGCCCAGGTTTACAACCACTCTGATACGAAATATCGGGAAGTGTTTAAATGACCCATGAAAGCACCGAGTAGAGGCTAAAAACGTAAATGTGACAGTACATGTCAGCGGGAATACCAAAGATAAAGCTATGAAGACAAAGGACTCAAAGCGAAAAGAAGACAAATGATACTGAAATTGTATGAAAACACTTTGAGACTCTCCGGGACATAGAGTTCCCCAAACCTACGGCCAATCCAATCACCTTCGAGTGTGTTGGTCTGTACAACACAAGCAGAATCGAAAGAATACCCAATGACTAGTCCTACTGGCCCAGGCGGCCAGAAGCAAGATTAAAAGCAAGTTTAGGAATATAATAGACATCGGACAGAAGCTTGATGTGAAGTAGTAACGGAAGCCAGACACCCTCGGCGGCATAGATGTAGCAGCGGACATAGCAGTGGTGAAATGGGTGACAAGGAACAAACGATGACATACAATGTGACATATGATGGGTCGCACTAGAATCCAGAATCCACAAGGATGAGGGGAATACACGATGTCTTAGAGGAAGAGCTGGACTGTTTGGATCGACATGGCGGTAGGATTGGAGCCAAAAATTTTACGAGCGTTCGAACACCGGGGATCCGTAAGTCGAAGGAGGCACAATGCTGCGAGACTCGGCATCTAGATGGTGCGGCAACGGCGAGCGCTGGAGGACGTGGAGGAGTACCAAAGTGTGGGTTTGTCCATTCTTACATTGCGACCAGACTTAGCCTTGTTGAGTAACAACGGACACGAGCCTTCCAATGATTACTACGCTTGCAAAATGCACACTCATCAAAAGCGCAGCTTTAGGAGATCGTCGAGTTGATTGGAAGTCGAAGCGGTGTGGTCTGGGCGTCCCGGTGAAGCAACAAACACAACGAGGTAGTAGGTGTTTTCGACCCTTTACTCCAGTGAGACTTGATACGAGTCTCTTCTGCAATCGGATTCTGGACAAGCCCCAGAATCAGCGTAGGGGACGAGATCGATGAAGGATTGTTCAGCTTGTTCCTTGAAAATCAGATAATGTCAAAATTGAACAACGTTATTCTTCCTCTAGCGATATACGGCGCAAAACCTTTCAATTCTTCGGATTGATGAGTCAGAATTGATCCCACAAATCATACATAACAGTATAGAAATCTTGAATGCTCGCAGCATTAATTGAAGAAACATGAATATCGTATTCTAATTGGTAGCGCCGCAAATTAGGCGAGTGTACGGTCTCTCCAAGTGATCCCAGATTCTTTTCTTGTGTCATATTTAGCAAATTGCATCTGCGTTGACCGAGTTACTTGAGTTGTTAATCAGTGATAACCTTGGGTTAGCGATTTTCCATAAATCCAACGACAATACAAAATCTTTAGCCTTCTCATTCTTAGGTTTGGATTTAACCCACAGGTAACATAGCCCCACATATTCTTGCCACTGAAGAAAATTCTTCATGACATAACTCCAATACGCACTTAATTTTTCATCTGGTGAGTGTTTCTCATTCTTAGGTTTGGATTTAACCCCAGTAACATAGCCCCACATATTCTTGCCACGAAGAAAATTCTTCATGACATAACTCCAATACGCATAATTTTTTTCATCTAATTGAGTGTTAACGGATTGGAGAGAATCATCCTTTCCAGCCATATTGACAAAATCAAAATGAATACAGCAAGATAAGCAACCCCAATACAACGATAAGAACAAGATACCCTAGTCCAAATCAAACCAAACCAACAACGTCGTCCAAATCAAACCAAACCAACAACAGCAGCAACAATAGATCTAAATGGATCCGCGCACTTGGTGGTTACTTACAAATAGGGGAGGATCGATTTATTTGGCTCTAATACCATGTTCATATATAACAAGAGTTTTATTGAAGAACAAGAAAACAAAGAATCAAAAGGCTAAGACAATTAATCTAGAATGGGAAGGGGGTGCCTATATATAGGCATAAGACTACCTAAAACCCTAAGGCCCATCTGCTAACGATTATATGGGCTAACAATAATATGGGCTAACAAGAGTTTAATAGTATTTGCAAGTAATTGAAAAAAAGTGAGTTTATCAAAATAAGTTATTTGAATAATAGGTATCTTAGCCAATTCGCTTTTTTACTAGCTAATGCTAAAACAATAAACTCAGTTTTATAGTAGAGTTAGCAATACAACTATTTTTATTCCCACAAATAACACCACCAAAAAAAAAAATATAGTATAATCAAATAAGAATACAAATCACTAGATAAAGTTTTCCAATTTGTATCGAAAAATCCTTTGAGTACACCAAGATATTTTTTAGAGGACACACCATAGATGTTTGTATCAAATTATTATGGCATGACTCTCACTTGGCATGTTAATATTTCGTATATGGCTTGTTTGTAAAGTTGCAAACTACTCTCATTCCCAGGGAATATGCAAAGTCCAATACTAGTGTACTCCTGATGATTTACCACACCATAAATTTGAAAAAATAAGTGGATACTAAGTTACTATTTTTTTGATGTTCGATAGTTAAAAAATTATTTTTCAAGAACGTGAAAAATAACTTCTCTCACTCTTAGGTAGAAGTTATTTTCCTTTACACCTATTTCAATTCTTAATTTCAATACATTCTCCCACCAATACTTAGACATTATAATCAATCTTTAGTATTAAAAAATTTCATAAAAACTCTAACCCCTTCGCTGATATCACTATCAATTTTTAATAAATATTTTTTTCTGAAAAATATTTGAACGAAAAAATATTTGAAAAATGGTCTCCATCATATCACACCCCTTAAATCAAAAGGAATTAGTGCTTACAATTATATTTTTCAATATATTATCACCATTATGT
>JACEIK010010673.1:0-19702 GCA_018107945.1 Datura stramonium
CTACGTCGTTTTGAGTTATGAATGATGACTTTTAAAGGGGTTAAGTTCATTTTAGGCCATATTCATCCATGCATGCAATGGTAGAAGGTGAGAGAGGGTGATCAAGTTTAATGTTCTTCAATTTCTCTTCAATTCCTATTGGACATTTAAGGAAGTGTAAGAATCAACTACCATCAGGTATGTAGGGTTACGAATGGGTGATTCCTTTCACACCCATGCCCAATCCCTCTCTAAATCATGAGTTTTCTATGTCAGATCTATGGGGTTTTAACCCAATGTATGAATTTTCTAAATTCTCTACATGGGATGATTTAAATATGTTTCTACTATTGAATTATGAAGCATGGGAAAGTTTAATAATGTTTTTAATTAAAAAGCATGTTTCTAGTTTTATGAATTAAAAAGCCCATTGATGAGAAGTTCATGAAAGATGAGATTTGAGATGAATGTATGATTATGATGAGATATTATGATGAGAAAAGCATGTTTTAAGATACCAATGATTATAATCATATTTTTTATGTGGTGAGTATTTTCAAGCATGATAGAGCTTTAGGTAATGCCGACTACTTGGAGCATGATTTACGATTTCCTTAATTAAACACCACATGGTTTGGAGAGAACACTCCCAATTATCTTTCATCTTGTGGTATGGTTTGAGTTTAAGCTTCTCATATGCATGATTTCATATTTTAGATGTATTTGATTATTTAGCTTCGTTGAAAAGGCCGTGGAGAGCATATGCATGTTTTTGGGAGTAGTGTCTGCCTTCAAGTAGGTAAAGTCTGTTTTAACTATCTCAAGATTCTGCAGCATGTCAAGTTCCTTCATATATATTGCCCTGGAACCTCCCGTGAGATATCCCACACCAGTGAGCTACAGGCTTGATATCGATATGTTGCGTGCTTCGTCTCTAGCTGTGAGTCTTTGGACAGCTCCTCCCTTGAGTGTGATAGTTTGGGACCACTTAAGCTCTATCCTGGTATATCGGTTAAAAGACGGAGTCTCCCATTGTTCCTCATGATTTCATTTATGCATGTTTTATCATTCATGAGATTTCTATATCTAAATATGTTCTAAAGCAGGTTTGACTCAAAGTATTTCAATTTTACTCTTGGCTATCTGATTTCAGCTTTAAGTCAATTGATTCAGGAGTTATAATTATGTTATATAATAATGAGATCATGATTTGAAAGAATGCATGCAATACCTACTCTCGGATTCTTATTTTGTGTATGTTTTATATTATGCATGTTCTTAAATGATTTTACTTAAGTGGTTTTACTTACCACTGCATGCTCGGTATATTTCATGTGCGCCACATATTCTATGTTGTATCCTTTCATGATACAAACCCGGCTCTCAGGATCGGCCCATTTATAGTTAGTCTTGAGTTCTCATCTTACATTATTGGTGAGTCCTCATCTCTCGAGGACTAGACTTGTCTGGATTTCCTTTATGTATTTTCAGTTTTGATTTATTGATTTAGTTGGGGTCTTGTCCCATCAACTCATCATGTTTAGAGGCTTTCCATAAAAAATGATGTATCCCGGCAGTTGTGTATTCTGTGTTATGTTTAATTTAGACCTACACTATGATTATCTTGTTGATTCTTGATTATTTATCGGTTGAGTTAGTTGTATGTTCGTGCCATGCAGGTGGAAACTTGGAGTCTCTTAGGGTTCCTTGTCCCATGTTGCGATCCGGGTCTCCGTTTGAGTCATACCAAGTGGTATCGAGCAATAGGTTTGAAGTGTCCTAGATCTCTCAAAGTCGCGTTAAGTAAGTCTTTCATGGGTGTGAAGGCACCACACTTATGACGAAAGAGGCTATGAAACGTCTTAGAAATATTCTCTTCTTTCATGATCAATGTCATGCGATGAAAAGTCTCCTATCCTTCTAATTCGTACCATTCATAATTACAGAATCATGGCTCCCCGAAGGTATTGGTAGATGAAATGGGAATGGAGAAGGCCACGAGGATGGCAATGGAAACGGGCGCAGTGGGGCCTCACCGAGTCCGAGGGCACCGAACTGAAACTAGTTGCCCATGCGAGTTTCGGATAGCTATTGATTCTCGCGTAGGCCATGGTGCTCGGAGTCAATCGTGAGCAGGTGGTACATTTCCACAAATAGTGCTTGTGACGACTCGAGTAAGAGATTTCTTGAGGATAGACCATGAGTTCCTCGGGTCAAAATGATGGACCCTCATGAGTTCATAGATGAGATTGTGAAAATCAGCTAAGTTATGGGGGTGAATGGAGTTGGTATGCGTACTTGGCCTGATATCGAATTTGAAGGGGTCACACACGTATGGTTTCGACAATGGAAGGATAGTGGGGCCGCCGTGGCGAGTCTTGCATCGCAGGAGAACATGTTGCATTCTTAGATTGGTATTTCTCTTGTGAGATGAAATTTGAAGGTATATGAGTTTGTGATCTTAAGCAAGGGAGGATGATGGTTCAATAGTATGCCCTTGAGTTCACTCGCCTATCAAAGTACGCCCCGAAATTAGTGGATGATCGGGAGGGCACTCACATAAGGATTGTAGGACCACCATGCTTCAGTAGGATATGGATTTCCCTTATATAGTCTTGTACGCCAAGTAGATGGAGGTATCACATATGAGGGAGAGAGAGAGGTAAAGAGGCGGGGCCTGATAGTTATGGATTTTTTTCAGCCGAGTCGGTGGTGAGCCTGCGGCAGTAGACCCACCGGAGGTCATCATCCCTAGCATCTTAAGCCTTGAGTGTGCCATCCATGCAAGGCACCGTCGGAGAGGCGAGCATCGGGGCTCTAGGGTTTAGAGCGTGGAGCCACGGTCCTAGTATTCCCGACACCGCATGTGTGGCCGGGAGCCACGGGTCGTGTTTAGCAGGTACGGGTGCTTGTTCGGGTGTAGGCTCGGAAACATGCTTAGAGATTGCCCAACGGCGAGGCGGGTCATGATGGGGGCCAAGGCCCAACTTCTAGTTCGCCCAGCCCCACCGTGCGCTCAACACATCGGGCATCTACTAGCACGAGTGGTGGTGAGTGCCAAACCATATTCTGTAGTTAGCATCTCTCTGGAAGCAGGAGATCTCCCCGGTCTGGTCACTAGTATGTTAGTTTTTAGTCTTGATGTTCTGCTTTGGTGTTAGATACGGGGCTGTGTCTTTTGTAGCACCTTATGTGTCCAATGGCAGAGTCGAGTCCCGAAGTCGCATGAACCATGCCAATCTCTGCTCTAGTATCTTGATTCAGTTATAGCTAGGCAGGGTATAGAGTTGCTGGTCTTAGTCCTTTTCAGAAAGTCACCTCGCGGATTTGGCTGGTAAAGTTAGCCATGATCATTTCGATGTTATCCTCATGAATCAACTATTTGCTTGTGCCTCAATTAATTGTAGAACCGGGCGGTAGGATTGGAGATTTCTAGGTGAACTAAGTCTTAGAATGGGAGGAGTAGTTGTTTGTCTTAGTAGGTCATTTCATTTTCTACCTTAAGGCTCAAAAGATGATTTCTAAAGTTTATATGTACCATCTAGTTAGGGTTAAGGATGAAAAGTCCAAGACCCCGACTATCCAGTCTGTCCAACCCAGTATGTGAGTATTCTAAGGTTTACAAAAGATTTACCCAGAAATCCTTCCCAGGAAAATTGGTGCTGGTATTGAGCTTCTTCGAAATGCATCCTATATCTATTCCTCCTTAGGAATGGCTTCACTTGAGCTCAAGGAGTTGAATGAACAGTTGACGGACTTTTTAGATAAATGTTTCATTAGACCAGAGCAAGTCCCATGGAGTACAGTTCTCTTTTGAAAGAAAATTGGTTCTTCGAATGTGTATCTTGATATATAGAACAATTGAACAAAGTCACCATTAAGAACCAGTATCCTTTTCCCAGGATGGATGATTTATTTGATCAGCTTCAGGGTGCCAAGTGTTTCTCGAGATGAATCTCGAATCCGGATGCCATCAGCTCCAGAGTCAGAGTGACATCTCGAAGACATCCTTGAGGATGTGGTATGGACATTATGAGTTTTGTAGTTATATATTTTTGGACTAACGAATGCTCCTACAGCTTTTATGGACTTGATGAATAGGGTGTTCAAGCCATACCTAGATATGTTCATGATTGTGTTTATTGATGACATCCTAATATACTCTCAGAGTGAGGAACGTATCACTCATTTGAAGTGTACCATACTCGAAGGATCGCCAGTGTATGCAAATTCAACAAGTGCAAGTTTTGGTTCAACTTAGTCGGCATTTTGGGCCACGTGGTATCAGTGAGGGCATAAGGTGAATTAATAAAAAATAGAGGCAGTGAAGAATTGTCCTAGACCGAGAATCCTTGAGATATTCGGAGATTCTTAAGAGTTGGTATTCTCATGAGAAGTTGTAGTTGAGTTTCTTATTGATTTCGTACCTTTGCAAATTAACCCGAGAAGAAGGTGAAATTCCAATGGCCGGAGACTTGTGAGAAGAGCTTCTAAGAGTTGAAGACTCGACTTATCTCCAACACCAGTGTTAGCTCTACCGGAGAATGTGATGGAGTTCATAGGTGTGTTTTGATGCTTTGAGGATCGGAATTGGGTGTGTATTGATGCGGCACGGGAAAGTTAGAGCATATCCCTCCAGATAGCTAAAAAGTTCATGAGAAAAATTACCCGACCAATGATCTTGAATTGGCTGCGGTGGTATTTTCACACAGCCAGATATGGCGGCGTTACTTGTATGGGGTACAAGTGGATTTGTTTACAGGACCATAGGGTTTTTATGTGTTTTACGTAGAAAGATCTCAATCTTGACCAAGGAATTAGTTAGAGCTACTCAAGGACTATGATATGAGTGTGTTTCTATGAGGAAAGGCCAGTAGTGGAAGGCACTCGATAGACTCTATGGAAAGTGTCCCATGTAGATGGCCGAGAAAGAAGGGCTGAGTGAAAGATGTGCATCGGCTGAGTTGGGAGATGATTGTTTGACTGTTTACATTAGGCGGTGTTATTGATCTTAATGGATCAAATCATCCTTAGGCTGGCGTGGCTGATAAGATAGGCCTAATTTTGAAGTAGGGTCAAGGCGTTAAATTAGAAGAGAGGTCTTCTCAAAGATGGAGATAGTGTGCTTCTATACCCGGGCCGTCTATGGTGGATGTGATGATTTGAGGAGCCGGATGTTACCTGAGGCTTATGGATCCGGTGTTCAATCCCATCCAGTGCCACTACTACTCTCTTGTGACTTACGATCTATTGGTGGAATGGCAGAAGAAGGACATAGCGAAATTCATAGCTAAGTGTCGAATTTTAGTGTAAATGTTGAACTCAGAAGCCCAAGAGTCGTGTGAATATTAGTATTCCTGCTTGAAAGTGGAAGAAATCGGACTTCATCTGGGGTTTTCCTTGCTAGTCGGCAATATGACTCCATTTGAGGGTGCAAAGTAGACAAGTTGATCAAAATTTCTTTGATTTTCTACCCAGTCAAAACTCCACGGATTTGGCGGAGGATTATACAAACAATATATAAGAGATCTAGTTCGATTGCATGGAGTTCCTTGTTCATATCATATCGAATAAATTACTAATTCCCCTCTAGTTTGAATTCGTTGGACTTGGTAACTCGGGTTAATCTCAGCGACTGTTCCACAACCCGGATGGTCAGCGGGTGAAGGTTCAAATTCAGTATGTTGAAGCATGCAGTTGACTTCAAAAGGTATTTGGGATGAGCATTTTCCTCTTATCGAGGTTTGCGTACAATAACAACAATCATTCAGTATCCAGATGGCACCATTCTAGGATCTCTATGGGCGGAGATAGCAAGTCGCCCATTGGTTGGAGTTGAAGTTAAGGTAGTGAAAGTGATAAGGTTAGGTCGGTTCATGAGGCTATGGATAAGGTTTAGTTGATAAGGGGCAGATTTAGCGCCAAGTCACCAAAGTCTATCTTGAGTGAGAAGGAGAGAATTAGAATTTGAGGGTGATGATTGGGTGTTTAGAAGGTATCCCTCATGAGGAGTGATGCGATTCATAAAGAAAGGAAAGCTCATCCCTCGTTATGTTATTTCTGAATTGTAAGTAGGTGGGTTGCATATCTTGATTGAGTTACCCTCATAATTAGCTTACACATCTTGTATTCCATATGTCAAACTGATAAAGTTCAGCCACACTTCCATTTGATATGAAGTGAGCATTGTCAATAAAGGAGCCCAGCTAGAGGGATTGGTCGATCTCACGAGGGAATCTTGAATATCTATAGATTACAGTCAGTAGATGAACTTGTATGGTAATTACTTCACAATGGTGGATTCTAATAAAACTCAATAATAAGGAAATAAACAAGCGATCAAGATTATATTTGTGAATCAATAATTAAAGGATAGCTAGGGTTTGTGTTTAGTGGGTTCATAACGGCTTTGGGTATACACTCTTGAGCTTTGCAATACTTACTTATAAAACTAATAACTAGGTCCATTCAAACAATCGACCAATCCCTATTGAATCACTATCCTCAATTTCGTAAAGTATCATGAGTTTTGTAAACTAACCGCTATCATAAGTTTCGGACATAACTATCCTGCGACCACCGCTCAAGTTAATACAATGATCATCCAAGATCAAGGCTCTGTTGTAATTCTCTTTTCTAATCTCTAGCTCTTCCAGCAAAGCAAGTAAAATTGAATTCTTCCCTAATGTTGCTTACCGCTAAGAATGGAATTAAAGATGCATAGACTGCAATATAAATAATTAGTATTGGTTTTAGACTCACTTTGTGCAACCCTAACTTGTTAATCAGCCATGGTTCCCACAATCCTAACTATGGAGGTTTGATGCATCATAGTTGCAAGGTTGTGATTTTTGTTCATTATTGAAGACATAAAACAATACTTACAAAGATAAATTGAAAAACAATTCCTTCAATCAATCCACGGAATCTTGGAGCCTTTCAAGTAGCAAGAACAAAATAAATTCAAGAAAAGGTTGAGTCACGAGTTGAACCAACTCGTTCTCTCTTTCAATGATGTGAAATTGCTTACTACAATATTTTTTCCTACTAAAAATTGATCCTGTCGTCGTCACTCTACGAAAAAATAAAACATACAAAAGCATTTATAAGGACACAGAATCTTTCTAAACTAACGGGGTGATTTCCATATGTAGCCATTCTCGTCATGGTCACCTACAACTTGTAGGGACTTCTCTTGGACCGTGGCATCAACTCGTTAGCAGAGTCTTGGCTGAATTTTGGCTAAGTGTTGGGCCAAGGTACGATTCATACCAACATATACTACGGCTCCATACATTGCACAGTGGCTTGAACTGATGTACAGACTTTATGCGAACTTCACCACGGCCGGTATGGTATGACTTGTACCTTCATCTCACGGGTTGTAGGAATTGCTCTCATATTGAATCGGGCTCCTGTGCAATTCATGGATTTCATGCGTGACTTACCCGACTTGTACCACCATAGTACGATCGATGATAAGTCTCGGGGATCAGTCTTCCGGAGTTAAACTTTAAGCTTCTCATCAAGGCCCTCGGTACGACTGCGTAGGTCCATCCTGCGGATCGTGTTGTGGGTACACTTTTTTCCTTTTTTTTGCACTTTTGGCTTCCTTTTACAATTTATTGTTCCAACACCATTTATCCACAGAAATCAAAGGATAAGTGCACTCATATCCATAAATACACCTAAGTTCATGCTATTTTCTTAGTTTTGAGCGTGTAGTGCATGAATCCACGGTACATCATTGCTCTTAAAAAAGTATTTAGGTGATCCGGCTCTAGACGTCCCAATGAAGCTTGATGTTGTTGTGAAAGACAGCCTTAGATTGCCTGAGGAGGTTTCGATAGAAATCTTTGGATCATCCAAGGAAGTTCGAAAGGCTAAGGAACAATGAAGTAGCTTGATCAAAGTTTTATGGAAGGAATCAGCATGTTAAGGGGGCTTCTGGGAAATTTGAAGTGGATATGATGGATAGATATGTACATTTATTCTCTGCAGGCTCGGTTCCATCTTGAGGTATCCAGTTTTCTCTAAAACCCTATTGTAGTTTTCATGTTCATTTCATGTGACCAAGTTTATTTATGTATATGGATGTATGTATGATTATTGGTGAGTTTAGTATGTAGTTTGAATCGGAGATAGTCATTCCATAAGTTTTGACTTAATTGATCAATATTTGAATATAATAAGTGCATTTCTCTGCTTTCTTGTGTGTTTTCTAACATTCGAGGATAGATATTACCAAGGGGGAGATGTTGTTGCTCCTGAGAAGTCAAGATCAGTCACAGGGTCATTCTGGCAACCTCATTAGCATTAGGCATAGAATGAGTCATGAGGTGACCCGTTGGGAGCAACCCATGAGTCATGATGTGACTCATGGTGAGGTTCAGAGATGAATCTAAGTTTGGGAAGTTGACTCCCCACGGACATGACCTGAGTCTGGGTCGAGGCCCCATGACTCGTTCGTCGGTCGTGGGCGGAGTGGTAGGTGAGAAAAATGAAAGAAAGAGGTATTAGTGTACCTAACGGAAGGACCCCACAAGTCATGGTCGACCCCATGATTCATGGGATGAGTCGTGACCAAGCGAGGTAAAGTTTTGTGAGAATGAGGCGGTGCACATGAAGGGTGATGAGCACAAGTTGTGGTCACTGGCCAATGGATTCGTGATGTCACTCGTGACGAGCTTGAAGACTTGACAAGCGGTGTACTGACGGATGACTCCACGAGTCGTGGCCTATGATGACGAGTTGTTAGGTCCTCATTTGGACATTGCTTGATTATTACTGCAAAGTTAGTAGGCAAGCCCGTAATTTCTAGTTCTAAGGCCTACACTAGTCGTTTTGAGTTATGAATGATGACTTTTAAAGGGGTTAAGTTCATTTTAGGCCATATTCATCCATGCATGCAATGGTAGAAGGTGAGAGAGGGTGATCAAGTTTAATGTTCTTCAATTTCTCTTCAATTCCTATTGGACATTTTAAGGAAGTGTAAAGATCAACTACCATCGGAGTATGTAGGTTACGAATGGGTTGATTCCTTTCACACCCATGCCCAATCCCTCTAAATCATGAGTTTTTCTATGTCAGATCTATGGGTTTTAACCCAATGTGTATGAATTTTCTAAATTCTCTACATGGGATGATTTAAATATGTTTCTACTATTGAATTATAGGCATGGGAAAGATTTAATAATTTTTCAAATTTAAAATCAGGTTTCTAGTTTTATGAATTAAAAGCCCATAGATTAGAAGTTCATAAAGATGAGAATTGAGATGAATGTATGATTATGATGAGATATTATGATAGAAAAGCATATTTTCAATATACCAATGATTATAATCATATTTTCGATGTGAATTGAGTATTTTCAAGCATGATAGAGATTTGAGCAATGCCCACATGTTCATAGTATGATTTACAATTTCCCAAATTAAGCTTACCACATGGTTTTGGAGCGAACACTCCCAATTATCTTTCAGCTTGTGAGTGGTTTGAGTTAAGCTTCTCATATACATGATTTCATGTTTGAGATGTATTTGATTATTAGCTTCATCAACATATGGTTTTGAGATTTGTTGAAAAATGATGGAGAGCATATGCATGTTTTTGGGAGTAGTTTCTAGCACGGAGTAGGCTAAGGGTGGGTTCACCTATGCCTCAGAACTACGGCGCCAACATAGGTTCATGCTATTATATATTACTTTGGGACCTCCTTTGTAGGCTATCCTTTGCCTTATTAGGCCACGAGCTTGATATCGATATCATGATATCGTCCCTAGCCCTAACCAGAGCTTTGAACGGCTCTACCCACTTGAGTGTGATAGTTGCGACCACATAAGCTCTATCGTGGTATATCGGTTAAAAGACGAGTCTCCCATTGTTTCTCATGATTTTGAACATGGATGTTTATCATTCATGTGATTTCTATATCTGAATATGTTCTAAAGCAGGTTTGACTCAATGTTCAATTTTACTGCATTACTATTATATTTCATCTTTGAGTTAATCGATTCGGTTATGATATTATGTTATGTTATGATGACATCATGATTTCAGAAAGAATGCATGCGATCACTACTCAGATGTCTTATTGTATGTTTTATATTATGCATGTTCTTAAATGATTTCTTACTTAAGTAGTTTTACTTACCCTTCATACTAGGTACATTCCATGTCGGCCCTATACTCCCTATGATGTATCGTTTCATGATACAAGATCGATCTCGAGACTCAGCAGTTTATAGTTAGTCTTCATAGTTTTCATCTTACGTTATTGGTGATTCCTCATCTCCTGAGGACTAGACTTGTCCGGATTTCCTTTATGTATTTTTAGTTTCAACTTTATTGAGTTAGTTGGGGTCTTGTCTCATTAAATAAATGCATGTTTAGAGGCTTTCCAAAAAAATATGTATCCAGCTTCAGATTGTATTATGATGTTATGTTTAATTTATACCTCCGCTATGATTATCTTGTTGATTCTTCGGTTTTATCGGTTGAGTTAGATGTATGTTCATGCCACGGGTCGACTTGGAGTCTCTCGGGGCACAGCACCATGTTGCGATATGGGCCTTCATTCGGGTCGTGACATAGGTATACAATTTGTCAATTTTGACCTACCCATCAAATCACAACATGATACACCGTAACTCATTATCATCAATCAAATTTTGTTGAGTATTTTTAATTCTACCCATTCAATACATTATCCGACAAGCTGCTTCTCACCTTCCTCTTCCCCATTTTCATAGGTTTTATGATATCACAACATTCTTTAGGTTTACATATTAAGATTTTCAAATTTAACACATTCCCTTACTTGATTTTTTCAAGTTCTCCTTCGACTTTAAACACTTCAGTTTTGGGGGTGCGAATTCAAAATGCTGCGTCTTGATTCACTTGCATAGATTCGAGCTTCACCAATTTTTCTTAAGTTATGGGTGTGAGGATTTTGGGTGATAATCGTGGATTGAGAGTTATGTTTGCATGGAGGTTGAAGTCTGAATAATTTTTCTTTAAATAGGTTAAGGCAGATTTTTGCAAATTCGGGTCCGGTCGAGTCCTTCATTAATTTAGCCTGTGGCGGCTCATACGGCGAGTCATAGGTTTGACCTACGGCTCGTCCCTTGAGACTCATAGCAAAGACTTTGGGAACTTACCTTGGGACCTATGAGTACATGGTATGAATCGTACCATGAAGGTACTAATCGTACTATGTCTCGTAGGTCATTACTTTACTGCATTCCACATAGCATGGTTCATCATTATAGTGGGTACTATGAATGGGTACAATGTAGGTACAATTCATAATGACCCAATATAACATGAACTCATGTTTCTACTTTCACCACGGACGGTACTACTAATTCGTACAATCCTCTTACAGAGTCATAGTGAGGCTCATAGTATGAGTTTCTACAATTTTTCAGCCACCGGTTTGTTTCACTGCACCTTGAACACACATAATTTTAAGATACTTAGGTTGCCTCCCAAGAAGGCGCTTGATTTAATATCGCGACACGACACGAGGTGGTTTTGGTTACTCGGACTTCACCAAACCACCTCATGGAATTACCTCCCAATAATTGCCTAATTTAAAGTTTTAGCATGAAACAAGTCCCACGACTACTTAGAATTTCTTCAAGAGACTCAAAATCATCCTCGATTGTTGATACTACCATGAACTCGTTGGGTAGCTTCATTGACCGACAAATATTAAGGTGACCTCCTCCTTATTCAGCTTAAACTTTAGCTAGCCAGCCTCCAACATCTACAAGAGCTCTCCAAGTGGCCAGGAATGATCACCCCAAAATAATGGGGACCTCAAAATTAACCTCGCAATCCGAGATCACGAAATCATTGGGAAGATACAACACGATCCACCTTCACTAACATATCAACTAGGATCCCCCTTGGATTTTTAACAATGTAATCGGCCATCAATATCCGCATTGATGTCGATGTGGGGTTTCCTAGCTGACATGAGAACACATCTAACGTCATCAAGTTGGTGCTAGCTCCTAAATCACATAGTGCCTTCACAAGCTCACTTAGTCACCAATGTACAAGGAATGGTGACATGGATCCTCCTTCTTATGGGCAGGACCCATGAAGCTGTAACCTTTGCAATGATGCAAATTACCAATCGGCTTATATCTCACGGACTTCTTCTAGTCACAAGGTCAGCTGAATTTAGCATATCGGGCATATTGCCAATGCCTCGGCCAATGGTATGTTCATAGACAATTGTTTTTAGCATAGAGCGAAATTTATGAAACTTACCATCTTTAGCCTTCTTATTTCATCCGCATTCTGCGGGAATGGTGGCGGTGGTTGAGGTATACTTCTTACACTGTGTGGCCCCTTGTTCCTTCCCTTTATCAACTCTAGACCCTTTTTTCACCAACTGGAGTGTAGTCCTTCGGCCTCACTGCAAGCTCTACAGGTCGGCAACGTCATCATCCTCATTTAACTTTCTCGATCTCCTTCTATCTTTCCATTTCAACTGCTTAGGAAGGAGGGTCAACAATATTCTTTCCACTCCTAGTCATCACCGCCATACAATGGTGTCATTCTTTGGATTTTGAATGGTGTTTCTAGGAGATGTTCCTTTTTCCTCTAGTTTAGGGATGTAGACATCGGCCAATTCTTGCTTAATCTTTTTTATTAAGCTGCCAGCGTGGGATTCGACGCCTTCTAGACCATGCTAGAAATGTCAGCCCTAATATCCTTTAGCTTATTGTTAGTTTACTTGTCCCTTTGTAGTAGCTCAACCATCATACTCTCTAACTTCAAGGGTCTAGCCATGTAAAAGCCCAGGCCGCCGCTTGTAGAAATTGTCCGCTTTGGATCCTTCGCCCTCCCACGGTTTTAAAGCCGAATCTACAAGGGAAAGGTATCCAAGCAATTATAAAGCACTCTTCGTTCTCCTCCCAACCGATGTAGGATTCTCCTAAGCCAATGTAGGATTCACTAAGGCAATCCTTACACTCACCCCCTTAGGACTCAGCGTCCTTCTTGAGGTTTGCCCCACCATGGTTTGCCCCCCGGCGACATCGGCTCAAATTACCAGCTTTTGTAACAGCCGGGCACAATCTTACGTATCCTTTGGAGCCTTCTCCTCACACAGTTTTTTTAAAAATCGTCTACAAGGGAAAGGTATCAAGAGGCATAAACACTCGCCGTTTCTCCTCCCCAGCGATGTAGGATTTGCACAAACTAATGTAGGATTAGCACAAGACCAGCCTTCGCTCACCCCCTTGGGACTCGGGCGTCTTCGAGTTTGCCTACCGGCGGCACCGGCATTACCAGCGCAACAACCCAGGCGCTGGCAGCAGAAATTGTCCATTTTGGAGCCTTAGCCCTTACGGTTTTAAAAACGCGTCTACAAGAAGAGTATCCAAGAACTTGTAAGCACTGCTTGATTTCTCCTCCCCAACCAATGTGGGGATTCGCCTAAGGAGAGCCTTACACTCACCCCCTGGGACTGCGTCAGTGAGTTTGCCCATCATCGGGTTTGCTCCACCACCGGTCCGGCCATAAGCTCACGATACCAATTCCATGAACGGCCACGAGGCCGCTTGTAGAAATTGTCACTTTGAGCCTTCTCCCCTCACGGTTTTAAGCTCAAGTACAGGAAAGTATCCGAGCACTTATAAAGCACTCTTCGTTCTCCTCCCCAACTGATTGTGGATTCGCCTAAAACAATGTAGGATTAGCCTAAGGCAAGCCTTACGGGAGGAGAGCGAAGAGTGCTACTCAAGGTGCTTGGATACCTTTCCCTTGCGGCGTGTTTTAAAGCTTGTGAGCAAAAATGTTACACCCCATAGATTCTTGACATTTTAGATGGCCTATTCGCATGTTGGTTAAGTTTTAAAATGCCATACGTTCTAGAAAAGGGCCGGGGAGAGACCGACAAGCGCCAAGTCGAGATTAGCCATGAGGGCAAATGCGACTTATAAATCGCATTCGACAAATGCGACTTAAAGGCCCCCAAACTCTGTATATAAAGCCTTCCCACTTTGTTTTAAATCATTCCCATCTTTTAATTTTCAGTAAGCTGCAATAAAAAGGAAGCTGAGGATTCCATACAAATATTCATCCGATTACGTCATCAAACGCAGTCCAAACTTAAATTAACTTCGGGTAGCGAAGTATAAGCTGAGGAGCATTCCTACAGAGTTAGTTTTTGTGAAATTCAGCTAGAGAATCATAAGTCTGAGCTAAGGTAGTGGAATTTCTCCAAATTTGTGTGCCAATATACTCTAGCCCTAAAGTGAGTATTTTCACTTTTGGACTTTCGAGAAATAGCGAGTTTTAGTTTGTTTTTCAATAGGTAGAAGTTTGGGCAGTATATATTCAATGTAGTGTTTTCTTCCGGAATATTGATGAATTTAGTTTTATTTGCTATGAATATGAACTCGGTTGGAAGAAATAAATTTGGATATTGGCCGAGTTACATGAGTTAGTCAAGAAGTTGACAACTTCAAGGTATGTAAAGCCGGAGTTTCTTCGGCAAGATAGTAATTCTAGTATAGTAAATAGAATAAATTCCGGAAAGATGTTTCAAAAGCTAGGAGTATTATGCTCGTGAATTCGGTAAGCATGTGAATAATTATTATGTCATAGTCAGAATAAAAAGTCGGTAAATTAGTATCGGACAACTTGAGATATTATTCCAGGACTCGGTATAACTCGGGTTATTACAACTTCTTGAATACGAATGTCGGCATCAAGTTAATGATCGCTCCCAAATCATAATCACGGCTCGGATACTACGAGTGTAATTTGAATTGTAAAGCTCCCCCAGGTCCTTGAGCTTTGTGGGCAGCTTTGTTTTGTATCCGGGAAGTGCACTCCTCAAGTGCAGCCACATTGGCATATTTCAGTCAACTGCTTTTGTTCGCCCGTGTCCTTGATATACTTCGTATACTTTGACACTCCCTGCAAAACATCAACAAGAGATAAATTGATATGCATGTTTAAGCACCTCCATGACCTTTTAGAAACCACGCTTCCTCCTTGTGTTTCTTTAATCTATTGAGACGGGGGTGGTGGTCTTTATGCTTCAGTGTCCTTCTTCTTCCCCTCTCATCAATGTAGCCCTCTCGTTTCTCTTTGCTCCATTGAGGTGGTCTTTTACGGTTCCAGCTCTTTAATTTTGCAAACCACTCCTTGTAGTCCTTTGCATTCACTTGCTTGGGGTTGGGATCAGTGTCACTCGGAAGTCCTCACTCTAGGCCTAGTGTTTTGGGCTCCGACCAAATTGCCCAAGCATTTGGTACTCCGACGCCTTTTGTAGCTAGCGGTTGTTCTTTACATGTTTGCCAATTTCACATAGTCGGCACACCAATTGATCTTGGTTAGCTATCATTGTTTTGAGCATCTCTCCTCCAATGTTGGGTGATGGCGGTGGAGGTGCATTGTTGTTTATGCTGCGGCAGTAGTTTTGCTGCCCTCCTTGATTTCTTTGCGCCCCCTATTTCGAACTCTGCCCTTGATGGTTGTTGCTGCACAGAAATTCATGTGATTTCCTCCCGGTTAGAGTTGTAATTTGTTGCCATATATTTGGTGATTGTTTCTCTTTGTACATTACCAACAAAGTTCACCGAATCGGGATTTGCTCCACAGCACTCAATTTGAGTGTTCATTACTCCGCACACTTCACACACCCGTCTGCTTGCTCATTCAATTTGGGGCAGAAGGCCAGTTCAAACTCTGTGTTGAAGTGGGTGTTAGTGATTACGCAACGGCTATACGTAGGCGATGGCATCAAACCATCCCTTCCCTAAACTCCATTTGCTTTTCCTTGTTCCTCCTCTTGAAGAGTCCGCATTCCCTCCGTATTTCCCTGCGAAATACGATTCAACAAAATATCTGACTCCTCATAAGTCTTCTCTAATGCTTGTCCCATTTCAGCAGTCAGCCAAAATTTTTGTGTAGGGTTCCAAACCCTATATGAAAGTACCAGCATCATTGGATTGGCGGTGATGAGGACAATCCATAACATGGTTGAATCTTTCCCAAGCTTGATACAGATTCTCCCCTCTCTTTGTTTAAACTTAGAATTTGAATTCGTCACTTGGCACATTTACCAGAGATGGCAAAGAACTTGATTAAGAATTTCTTTGCAAGATCATCCCACGTGGTGATGGAATTAGGTGGCTCATCTTTCAACCACCTTTTAGCTTCTCCCAAAAGTGAAAATGGGAACAATGTAAGCACGACATGTCATTGACACTCAGTAAGGATGTAAAGTCACTTATCTCCAAAAAGGTTTGGAGATGTTGTTGTAGATCCTCATGAGGGAGACACGTGAGCGCCCCCTTGGTGTAAACAGTGCCATGTTAAAACTAGCTGTTCCCTCCCTCTGGCTCACGAGTTTGCGAATGCTAGATGTGACATTGTTAGCATGTGGTATCGCCACTCCGTGAACCGGCCCCTGCTTTGCCATTTCCTCGGGGCACTAACCTTTTGCCAGCACAAGTGAGTGAATCTGGACATCCAGCATTGTTTATGCGAGCAAGCTGCAACTTTCTCTAGAGCTTCTCTCCTTTGCCGATGGAATTGTCTTTCGGCTCTAAGTATGAGTCCACCAGCTCCTTGTCTCTTGCCAATGTTCAACGAAATTTATTATTTGCAAAATACGAGGCTAAGACCAAGTTGTCAGCACTAATATAGAAATAGCAAACTAACAGTTAAGAAAAATTTTGCCAATTGCGATTGCAGCAACGGCGCCAAAAACTTGTTCGTCGGTCTAGATGACTACATGCAAGTGCACGCGGTCGAACAAGTAGTAAAATGGCTCAAGTAAGCCAAGTATAGATCCCACGGGGAGTGGACTACGGTATCAATCTACTCAAGTGTCAATAAACTTGCTTTAAAAATGCAGACAACGGTGTGAAGAAAGTTGTAATATTTTGTTTCCCTAATTTATACTAAGCCTAAAATAAATATACATTTTACGTGATAAAGAAATTCATGTTCTAACCATAAAGCCGATTCCGTAATTGACTAATCGACTTTGGTATATTTCTATCCTGAAGGTAAATCAATTCTCAATTTTCCCAAACTAAGTAAAGATCATATCCTATCAATTCACAAATTTCCATTTCTTGCTCTCTCGAGTGGCTTAGGACTTTTTAGATGTACATTAACATTGGCCAAACATTAATGCATTAAGAACAGAATCAATAGAACAACCATGGAAGAAAAGATGGAAAACCAAATGATCAACAATCATTTCTACATATGTTCTTAAACTCGGCCAAAAGTGAATTTAGCCACTCTGCCTGTTTGTGGATTAAGCATCATCAATAGAGTGTAAATCCCATACAAACAATTGAAAGAAAGGAGAAAGAGATAGAGAAAAACCTAAGATTTTTGCGTCCCTCAACTTCTGTAACCCACGTTTCTTGCTCCACCCGGTCGAATAATTAAAAATGAACCTAAGTGTTCTGTTTATCTTTGGTGGGAATTTTCTACCAAGACAACAAGCAACGTGTCACGGGTGCATCGCGAACCACCTCCCGTGACACGGCATGGCTGTGAACCCTCAGGAATCAGGCCTCTAGGTATTTAAGCCCAACGTGCCACGGCGTGCAACGCGTGAGCGCCAACGATGCCCGACCCCAGCGGCTGCCAACTGAATGCCATGTTTCTAGGTGATAGTGTCAACATGCCACGGAGGCAACGCGGACCTTCACTTTGGAACTTGGCTCATTTCGGCTTATCAGGGCGAGTCTGTCCGTGATGGCGGCGTGACACGGCTCCATCGCCCCGGAGCCCCTTTAATCCATGCTTTCCTTGTCCTTTTCCTTGCATAAGCCGAGTCCATTCGATTTCTCCCCCAACATGCATCTTAGCTTAAATAAATTATATTTCCTGCAAAACAACGCTAATCATGTTGGTTATTATAAATTCACAATTTTAACTACAATTTTAACTACAATTTACATGAGAATGTACAAACATCGATAGATAAACAAGACGAAATGACGCATTTGAGTATCACTTGGGCATATAAATCTACCCAAGATCATAAATACAGCCTCCAAAGGTCGTATAGACCTGTAAAAAGAAAACAACTAACCAACAACATGCAGTAAAGGGGATCCTATGCGGGCCGACAAGATCATCATGCTGTTTAGTTATGTCATAATGAAAATAGGCAATTAGAACTATATTATCGCCGACAAGGCTGCTAACTAATAGCTAAACTAGGCCCCACATGGCCATAACGCAAAAGAAAACATACATAGGCCCCACACGGCCAACAACAAAACTAATACTGGAAATCTGTATCCTGCAAGCCTCTAAGAGTGGAATAATGGTTGGGACAGGGCCCTGACCTACCCATAAATTGTACAATCAAAAGAACAAACCTTCTAACTTACATCTCCTGGGTAAAAGGAGTTGATTAGACTGTTGACTCGGCTGATGAGTAGGGAGGTCCTGAACTGTGCTAACCGCACCTATAGGCAAGTAATGCAACACCCTAATGATGGGCATTAGTACAATATGTACTGAATATGTAAGGTAGTAAATCAAAATAACTGAGTAATACTGATAATGAAACTGAAACAATTCAATTGGAGGGATAGAGAGTTAACCTGAATAACCTTACAACCTACTGTATAACTAACAGTAAATAATGCAAACAAGAACCTTACCTCTCCCCCATAATCCCGGAAGGTACAACCAGCACAAAATAACCTACTTGGGGCCCCTATAAGCCCTAGAAAGCACACTCAAATATATATACCCCCAACAAAATCAAAATGAGTCAATAGGTAACTATTGCCAACCTACCAGTCCCCTAGGTCTGCAACTGAGCCCACTCGGCTGCTACAGTGGGCCCCTGATCTGTAGTTGTGTTTGAGTCTGGCGGACTCCTAATAACTGCACCTTGGGCCCACCAGGCTTGACGAAGGTCAGTGATGCCGATACAATATAAAAATAATAGTCCAGCCATGGAATGGACTATCATATGGCCCTTGAGCCTCTGTATAGTCCCTTGTGACAACATCTAACACCTTAGCGCGGTCTATATAGCCCCGAAGGCAACGACACAACTAGTAAACCTGAGGTTGGTCACGAAAGGCTGTACAGGGCAGGGTCAATCCCAATCTAAACAAACAACACTAATCTCAGACTAATAATAACAGCTAACCACAACAATCATTCTTCTGGTGTTCTTACGGGAGTCTAGGTCGTATTACAACACGACAAGAATAACTTGCAGAAGGAATTTGCCTTAACATATCTCGAATGCTAATTTTTGATTTAACTGGCGAGGTTTAACTTGCAATCGGGAATTCTTTCCAATTGTAATCTTTATACAAAGAGAATAGAACTAATTTCAATACTAAACTCGACAAATATCGATAACTTTCGATAATAATATCAACTATAATTCAACTTTGAATAACTTAGATGAAAACCTATAATTTCCCGAGAGTTCAGAAGGGAGAAGTGCTTACCTAATGCCTATGGCCGGGTATGAATCAATTTGGAGCAATTCTACCAAATTTTACTCGTCGGAGTTCGGGTTTGCTGAGCGAATTTTCAAGATATAAATCTGTAGTAATGCTTCCCATAGGTCTAGAACTCGTTACCCGAAATTAATTTGAGATTTGATGGCATTTGGCAGCATAATCGAATGAAATTTAGATAAACCCTCCGTATTCTCTCTAACTTGGCCAAAGTATTACTTTGGAAAAT
>JACEIK010010673.1:29888-41364 GCA_018107945.1 Datura stramonium
ATCTATCTATTAGTCAATTTCTTTCATGTATTAAATCATGTTTTATGATCTATGGGTAGATTTTATGATTATTTTGAATATAAATTTACAGATTTGAATTTAAATCCAATTATGCCTAATTATGTATGTTTTTATGTAAAGTCAAGTTATGATTTCATTATGATCTTGATCTAAATTAGCCCAATTATGATTTATTCTTTATGATATGATTCTCTCAAGTACTTATCATGGGTAAGTTTTACGTTGTTTTCCATTAAAATCATGTTTCAAGTTTTTAAAATAAAAATGCCCATATCTGAAAAGTTCATGAAAGTTAAGATTTATGATGAATGTTCATGTATGATGAAGTATTGATGATGAAAGACATGCTTCCAAGTCACCCATGTTTATAATCATGTTTTCAAGTGAATTAAATATTTTCAAACATGTTAATGTATTGGACAATGCCCACATGTTAAAGTATGATTTATGATTTATGAAATGGATTTCATGATTAATCGATTTATAATATTGGCCGACTAAAGGGCCCTTGAATCATGGCTAATCATGTATGAAAAGGAGATCAATGATGTTAAATATTTATTTGTCCATGAATGATGTTTTTTATTTATGTATGAGCCTAAATGTGCATGTTTTTGGGAGCAGTGTCTAGCACCGAGTAGCCCGGCGTTCAGAGGACTATGCCGGTGTCTCATAACTACGTGCCGTCGTAGGTTCATAATGATACATAACAATGTTAATGTATCCCCTCTTTCATGATATCACATAATGCACGTCCTTTGCTTGGAAAGCTAGAGAAGACTCTGCCCACTTGAGTGAGATAGTTGGGGCATCATGCAAGGCTCTACCATGATGGTGTCAGTTATGACGAGTTCTCCCATTGTTCTGCATGTTTTTATACATTATTGCATTATAATGTTTGTGTTATTTTGTCTCAAGTAATGGTTTATAAAGTTTCTCTTATGACTAACTATGATAATGAATGGATTACAAATGATTTGAAAACCTTGAGCATTATGTTATATTACGATATTTATGTTATGAGCATGTTTTCCCACTCTTATGATTTCTTATGAGCTTTTATGTACTTTTAGATGTCCATTTTACTTACCTTGCATACTCGGTACATTCCAAGTACTGACCGCATACTCTATGTTGTATCGTTTCATGATACAAGCTCGAACATTCAAGTTCAGTCCCGCCGTTAGCCTAATCCTCAAAGTTTTGCATCCAGTACTGTGGTGAGTCCTCATCTCCAAAGGACAAGTTGATATTAGTTATCCTCTATGTTCAGTTTTCCAAACTTGTTGGGTTAGTTGGGGGTGTTGTCCCATCAACCCATCAGATATGTTAGAGGATTTCAAACTATATGTAGTATTCAACTTTCATGTATGAAGTGCATTTCGTTTTCTATGTTATGTCACGATTATGCTTCCTCTATGTTATTATGCTGAGTATTCTGCTTTATTTGATTGAGTTAGTTGCATATTCATGCCATGGGTCGACTTAGAGTCTCTTAGGGCTCCTTGTCCTGTGTCTCGAGCGGGGCATATGTTCAGGTCGTGACACCAGCCCCAGCGGATCATGTGCCCGAAAAGGTCTCTCATGCTGAGTTTAAGGAAGCCTTTCAGATTTTGGCCCAGGCTTTGTCCGCTTATGTCAATCAGCAGATGGTGGCCCATGTACCGTAGAATGGAAGGGCTAGGACAGCTCAAGTTCAAGATTTCCTCAAGATAAATCCCCTTGAGTTCCTTGGGTTGAAATAGATGAGGACCCACATGATTTCTTGGAGATACAGAAGATCACCCAGATTATAGGAGTTATGAGAGAAAAGAGCACAGAATTAGCCTTCTATCAGATGAAGGGTTGCTTATATATGGTATTGTTAATGGAGAGACGGTAGAGTAGTGGGTGCAGTTCCCATGAGCTTGGATGAGTTCATGACAACTTTCCTCGATAGATTCTTCCCTAGGGAGTTGAGGGAGGCAAAGGTAGTAGATTTCTTCAATTTGAAGAAAAATGATATGATGGTTAAAGAGTACGCCTTGGAGTTTATCCGGCTGTCCAAGTATGTACCGGAGATGGTGGCAGAACAGAGGGCTCGAGTGAACAGATTTGTGTATGGACTGTCCAACTAACTGGTCAAGGAGTGTAGGACGACGATGTTGAACAATGACTTGGATTTCTCTCGATTGGTCATTTACATCCAGCAGATTGAGGCTGATCAGATGAAGGACAAAGAGAGAGAGGCCAAGAAGGCCAAAACGAGCAGTATTGAGTCTTTCAAACATAGGCCCAATGGCGAGTACCATCAGCAGTCTCGTCCGAGACCATCAGTAGTCTCGTCCGAGACCATCAGTTCCAGCACCGTTATCAGCCAGTGTGCCATCCAGGTATAGGCGCGATCAGAGGGGACAAGCATCAGGCTCCATAGGTCATGAGAGCCTAGTCTTCCAGTGTGCAGCAAGTGTGGCAGGAGGTACCCTGGAGAGTGCCTAGCAGGTTCAAGTGCATGTTTCAAGTGTGGGAAGCCCGTCATATGCCTAGAGAGTCCAGTGGTTGGACAGGGCCACGGTAGAGGTCGAGACCCAGCCACCAGTTTTGCAGCTCCACTAGCACGCTTAGCCCAGCAGGGTGCATCCACTAGTGCAAGTGGCAGTCAACGTTAGAACAGGTTTTATACCGTCTCGTCTCATCTGGATCAGGAGGTCTCTCCAGATGTGGTCACTGGTCTATTACGAGTATTTCATCATTATGTTTATGCATTGTTAGATCTAGGGGATACCTTATCTTTTATGATGCCCTACATTGCTAGTATTTTTAGAGTCTGTTCTGAAATCCTATCAGGACACTTCTTAGTCTTTACTCCAGTCGGTGACTCAATTATAGCTCGATGGGTATACAAAAATTACCCTGTCATAGTTCTTCAGAAAGTCACCTCAGCACATTTAGTAGAGTTAGATATGACAGATTTTGATGTTATCTTTGGCATGGATTGGCAGCACGCATGTTATGCATTAGTGAATTGTAAAACCTGTACGGTAGAATTCTAGTTTTCGAGTGGCCAGTCCTAGAGTGGAAGGGTTGTTCATCTGTGCTTGTGGGTCTCTTTATTTCCTACCTTAAGGCCAAAAAGATGATTTCTAAGGGGTGTGTTTACCATCTAGTTAGGGTTAAGGATGCTACGTCTGAGACCTCGACTCTCCATTCAGTTCCTATTGTGTGTGAGTATCTAGAGGTGTTCCTACATGATTTATTTGAAGTCCCTCCTGAGTAGGAGATCAACTTTGATATTGACGTTCTTCCCGATACGCAACCTATATCTGTTCCTACTTATAGGATGGCTCCGGCTGAGCTAAAGCAGTTAAAAGAATAGTTAAAGGATCTCCTAGACAAGGGTTTCATCAGACCTAGAAAATCCCCATGGGGTGCACCAGTTCACTTTGTTCGGAAAAAGGATGGATCTCTTCGTATGTGCATTGACTACTCGAAGTTGAACAAGGTTACAATCAAGAACAAGTATACCATCCCTAGGATTGATGACTTGTTTGATCAACTTTAGGATGTTAACTGCTTCTTAAAGATAGATCTTAGGTCCGGTTATCACATGCTCATAAGTTAGGGAGAGTGACATCCCGAAGACAGCCTTCAAGACTCGGTATGGTCAGTATGAATTTGTAGTTATGTCTTTTGAACTAACGAATTCTCCTGCATCTTTTATGGATTTGATGAACAGGGTGTTCAAGCCATATTTGGACATGTTCGTGAATGTGTTCGTAGATAACATTCTCATATACTCTCAGAGCGAGGAGAAGCATGCCGCTCATTTAAGGATTGTGCTACAAACTCGTAAGGATCACAAGCTATTTTCTAAATTCAACAAGTGTGAGTTTTGGCTGAAATAAGTAGCATTTTTACGTCATGTGGACTCGAGTGAGGGTGTACAGGTGGACTCCCAAAAGATAGAAGCTAAAAAGAATTAGCCTAGACCAGTTAATCCTTTGGATATCAGGAGTCTCTTGGGTTTAGCTAGCTACTACAGAAGGTTTGTTGAGGGATTTTCATCCATTACGGCACCATTGACTAAGTTGACCCAGAAGAAAGTCAAATTTTATTGTTTGAATGCCTGTGAGAAGAGTTTTCAAGAGTTAAAGAGTCAACTCACTTCAAACCTAGTATTGACCCTACCCGAGTGTACATATGAATTTGTGGTGTATTGTGATGCCTCTAGGGTTTGACTTGGTTGTGTGTTGATGAGCATGGCAAAGTTATTGTGTATGCCTCTAGAAAACTTAAGACTCATGAGAAGAATTACCCGACGCACGACCTAGAATTGGAAACAATGGTGTTTGCATTGAAGATTTGGAGGCACTATCTATATGGAGTGCATGTAGATGTGTTCACATACCACAAGATTCTTTAGTATGTGTTTACTCAGACGGACCTGAATTTTCCACAAAGAAGGTGGTTAGAGCTTCTCAAGGATTATGAAATGAGTGACCTTTATCATCTAGGCAAGTCCAATGTAGTGGAGGATGCCCTTAGCAGGGTATCCATGTAGAGTGTTTCTCATGTGGAAGGTGGAAGAAAAGAGTTGGTGAAGGATGTGCACCGGCTTGCACGATTAGCAGTTCGTCTTGTTGACTCGACGGATGGTGGCGTCATTATTCAGAATGGTTCAAAATCCTCTTTGGTGACTGAGGTCAAGGCTAGGAAAGATGAGGATCTTATTTGGTAAAGTTGAAGGAAGCGGTCCAGAATCAGAAGTTAGAGGTCTTCTCTAGAGGGGGAGATGGTGTACTTTGATATCAAGGTCATTTGTGTATTCTAGATGTTGATGAATTGATAGAGAGGATGTTGCATGAGGGTCATGGTTCCCTATATTCTATACATCCAGGTTCCACCAAGATGTATCGTGATTTACAGAAAGTTTATTTGTGGAATGGTATGAAGAAGGACATAGCAAAATTTGTGGCTAAGTGACCGAATTGTCAGCAGGTGAAAGTGGAGCATCAATGACCACGAGGTGAACTACAAGACATCAGTATCCCCACTTGGACATGGGAAGAGATCAATATGGACTTCTTTACAGGGTTGCCTCATACACGTCGATGGTATGACTCGATTTGGGTGGTTGTGAACAGGTTGACTAAAGCTGTCCATTTTCTACCGGTCAAAACCACCGACTTAGCGTAGGATTATGCTAAGTTGTATATTCAGGAGATAGTTTAGTTGCATGGTGTTCTCTTGTCCATCATATCATACAGAGGTACTCAGTTCACTTCGTAGTTTTGGAAGTCGTTTCAGAAGGGACGTAGTACTCAGGTCAAGCTTAACACAGCTTTTCATTCGCAGACAGAAGGTCAAGCCGAGCAAACCATTTAGACTCTTGAGGATATGTTGAGAGCATGTGTGATCAACTTCAAAGGTAGTTGGGATAATCATTTACCTCTTATCGATTTTTCTTACAACAACAACTATCATTCTAGTATTCAAATAGCTCCATTTGAGACTCTTTATGGGCAAAGATGTAGGTCGCCTATTGGTTGTGTAAAGTAGGTGAAGCTACGTTAATAGGGCAAGATTTAGTTGATGAGGCTATGGAGAAAGTCCAACTTATAAGGGAATAGTTGAAACCAGCTTAGAGTGTCAAAAGTCCTATGCAGATTAGGAGGAGAGAACTTGAATTTGAAGTTGATGATTGGGTGCTCTTGAAGGTATCACCAATGAAGGGGTTGATGAGATTCGAAAAGAAAGGGAAACTTAGTCCCTAATAGGTGGGCTCATATAATATTGTGAGACGTGTTCCTATGAGTTCAGAGTTGGCTTCAGCACATCCAGTCTTCCATGTGTCGCTCTTAAAGAAGTGCATTGGTGACCTAGCTTTGGTTGTACCGGTGGAGAGCATTTGTGTGAATGATAGCCTTAGCAATGAAGAGGTTCCAATTAAACTCCTTGATCATCAACGTTGAAAGTTGAGGAACAAAAATGTAGCTTTAGTAAAGGTTCTATGGAGAAATCAACTTGTTGAGAGAGCTATATGGGAAGCCGAAGCAAATATGATGGCTAAACACCTGCATCTTTTCCCTTCCAACTCAGTTCCAGCTTGAGGTATCAGTTTCCTCCTTAACACTCTTTAGTTTTATGTCTAGTTCATTTCTCCCAATTTCCTTTATTTCAGTGCATGTGTGTGTCTGGTTTATGAATTCAGTTCAATCATGTATCTGAGTCCGGAGTCGGTCACTCCATCAGTTCTCAGATTCAGATATTCAATATTTGGGATGGTAGTTCCTTTCCCTAGTTTTTAGTATGTTTACCCAACATACGAGGACGAATTTTCCCGAGGAGATATTGTAATACCCCAGAAGTGCCTAAGACTAGACTCGGAATTTGAAATGTGTTCGATAGAAAAATTGGAAAATTGTCATAGGATGACTCATGGAATGAGTCGTAGTAGTGACCAATTGATTGTAGGATCACTCGTGGGTAGCAGTTTGCTGAGGAAAATGTCATGACCCAAACATAGGCCCGGATCGAGACATGGGACAAGGAGTGCCGAGGGACTCCAAGTCGACCCATGGCATAAACATACATCTAACTCAATCAATAAAGCGAAATACTCAACATAATAACATAGTGGAAACATAATCATGAAATAACGTAGAAAATGAAACGCACTTCATATATGAGAGATGAATACTACACATAGTCTGAAAGCCTCTAACATATCTAATGGGTTGATAGGAAAACTCCCCCAACTAACCCGATAAGTATGGAAAACTGAACATAAAGGATAACTGATATCAACTGGTCCTCAGGAGATGAGGACTCATCAATGAGCTGTATGCTAACTCTGAGAATGAGCTAATGACGGTGTTGGGTTTGAAGATCAGAGTCTGTATCATGAAACGATACAGCATAGAATATGCGGTCAGTGCGTGGAATGTACCGAGTATGCAAGGTAAGTAAAATGGACATTTAAAAATACATAAAAGTTCATAAGAGTAGGACATCATGCTCATATCATAAATATCATAATGTAACATAAGGATCAAGGTTTTCAAATCATTCATAATTCCTTTGAAATCACAATCGTAAGATAAACTTTATAAAATCATAACTTGAGCCAAAGTATCATAACATGACAATGCATAAATCATGAAGAACGATGGGAGGACTAGTCATAATTGACACCATGATAGTAGAGCCTTAAATAATGCCCCAACTATCTCACTCAAGTGGGTAGAGTCGTCCCCATGATTGCCAGACAAGGGACGTGCAGTATGTAATATCATGAAAGAGGGGATCCATTAACATTGTAATATATCATTATAATGGTGGCACATAGTTATGAGACACCGGCGTAGTCCTTTGAACGTCGGGCTACTCGGTGCTAGATATTGCTCCCCAAAACATGCACATTAGGATCATATGTAAATCATAAACATCACTAATGAGATTCCAAGCCAGATAAACATTAACATCATTGATCCCCATTTACAAATATGTTTAGCCATGAATCAAGGGCCCATAAATCAGCCAATGTTATAAATCGATCAATCATGAAATTCATATCATAAATCATAAATCATACTTGAACATGTGGGCATTGCCCAATACTTTTACATACTTCAAAAAAATACTCAATTCACTTAAAACATGATTATAAACATGGGTAACGTGAAAAAATGCTTTTCATTAATATCTCATCATACATGAATATTCATCATAAATCTCAACTTTCATTAACTCCTCATAAATGAGATTTAAAATTTATAAAGGTTGAAACATGATTTTAATGAAAAACAATGTAAAACTTGCCCATGATTTATTATTCAATAATAAAAACTTATTTATATCATACCCATGTAGAGAATTAGGAATTTCATGCATTGGGTTAAAACCCCATAGAATCAACATAGGAATTTCCATGATTAGAGGGAGATTGGGCATGGGTGTGAACGAATTCACCCATTCATGACCCTACATACCTGGGGAAGATCTGATTTTATCTTTCCTTGAAAGCCCAATGGAATATTGAAGGAAAGCTTGAAGAACTCTAACTTGATCACCTCCTAAACACCTTCAATATGCATGCATGGATGTGAATGAGCCTAGGATAGATTCTTCCCTCATAAAATACTGCATTTCAAGCCTTAAACAACGTAGTTTAAGACCCTAGGACTTAGAATGATGAAAATAACCTTAATGAATTTCCTGAAAATTCTAAACTATTGGTGACAACAGACGATAGAACGATCCGTCGTCAGCTCCTACGGTCCATCGTCACCGCTCGTTTCTTGACCCTGAGTTCAGGTCTCTAATCCCTCACCATGACCAGATAGGACAGGTCATTGCTAGACCCAACAACTCATTACTGCCAGTCGTTTTCATCAGTGCCTTAACCGGGGACCCCTTTTCACGACTGCGGACAACGACCCTTTGCTACCTGAAACGGGTCGTTCCACGACTTGTTTATTCTCCCTTGAACAAGGACCAATCTCATGAAAACTCCATCTAACGAATCATGACATCAAACAACAAGTCATTCCTACACCCATTACTCCCAACTCCGAGCTTCCAGAACCTAACCATTGTCGCATACATGACCTGTTCTGTGACAAATTTCCAGATTTCTACCACTTTCCAGTTTTTTAAATCCTAGGTCTAGTCTTGGGAACTTCTGGGGTATTACAATATCCCCCCCTTGAGAACATTCATCCTTGAATGTGGGAAAGCATATAGAAAATAGAGAAAAGCGATCATCATACTTAATTACTGATCATATAATCTGAAAATTAACGGAAAGACTAACTCCGATTCAAACTACATGGCTGAACTGAATTCATGAATCATATACACATCCACATATATGAAAGAAACTGGGGCACATATATTGAGCATGAAAACTAAATAGAGCACTAGGGCAAAAACTGATACCTCAAGAAGGAACTGAGCTGGTCGAGAATAAATGTGGGTATCTAGCTATCATGTATGCTTCGGCTTCCACGTAGCTCCCTCAACATGCTGATATCTCCATAAAACCTTGACTAAAGCTACTTCCTTGTTTCTTAGCCTTCGAACCTGACGATCCAATTCCATTGGGACCTCCTCATAACTAAGGCTGTCTTTTACACCGACACTGTCCACTAGGACAACTAGAACTGAATCACCCAAACACTTCTTTAAGAGTGATACATTAAAAACAGGGTGCACGAAAGCTAATACTGAGGGAAACTCCAACTCATATGCCACCTTGCCAACCTGTTTCACAATCCAGTAGGGGCCAACATAACGAGGACTGAGTTTTCCTTTCTTTCCAAACCTCATTACTCCCTTCATAGGAGACACCTTTATAAACACCTAATGATCAACTTCGAACTCAAGTTCTCTCCTCCTCACATCGGCATAGGATTTTTGGTGACTTTGAGCTGTTTTTAACCGGTCCCGCATGAGATGAACCTTCTCCATAGCCTCATGGACTGAATCTGATCCTATCATTGCATCTTGACGACCTTCAAAACAACCAATAGGCAATCTATATCTCCGCCCATAAAGAGTCTCAAACGGAGCAACCTGAATGTTGGAATGGTAGCTGTTATTGTACGCAAACTCATAAGAGGCAAATGGTCATCCCAACTACCCTTGAAGTTAATCACACATGTTCTCAACATGTCCTTGAGAGTCTGAATCATCTGCTCCGCCTAATCATCCGTCTGTGGGTGAAATACTATACTGAGATTAACCTGAGTACCCAACCCTTTTTTAAACGACCTGCAAAACTGAGAGGTAAACTAAGTACCTATGTCTGATATGATGGACAAGGGCACTCCATGCAATTGAACCAACTCCAGAATGTATAGTTTGGCATAATCCTCCACAGAATCAGTGGTTTTGATCGATAGAAAATAAGAAGCTTTGGTCAACCTATCTACAACAACCCAAACGAAGTCATATTGTTGACGAGTGCGAGGCAACCCTGTAATGAAGTCCATATTGATTTCTTCCCACATCCAAGTAGGAATACTGATATCCTGAAGCACACCTCCCGGTCTCTGATGCTCAACTTTCACTTGCTGACAGTTTGGACACTTAGCTATAAATTCTGCTATGTCCTTCTTCATGCCATTCCACCAATAGACTTTTCGTAGGTTACGGTACATCTTGGTGGCACCTGGATGGACTAAATATCGGGAACTGTGAACATGCAATGATACAACATAGAATATGCGGTCACTACGTGGAATGTACCGAGTATTCAAGGTAAGTAAAATGGACATTTAGAAATACATAAAATTTCATAAGAGTAGGACATCATGCTCATATCATAAATATCACAATGTAACATAAGGCTCAAGGTTTTCAAATCATTCATAATTCCTTCAAAATCACAATCATAAGAGAACTCTATAAAATCATAACTTGAGCCGAAGTATCATAACATGACATTGCATAAATCGTGAGGAACAAATGGCAGGACTCATCATAACCGACACCATCATGGTAGAGCCTTACATGATGACCTAACTATCTCACTCAAGTTGGTAGAGTCGTCCCTAGGATTGTCAGGCAAGGGACGTGCAGTATGTGATATCACGAAAGAGGGGATCCAATAACATAGTAATGTATCAACATAAACCTATAGTGGCACGTAGTTATGAGATACCGACATAGTCCTTTGAACATCGGGCTACTCGGTGCTAGACACTACTCCCAAAAACATGCACATTAGGCTCGTATGTAAATCATAAACATCATTCATGAGATTCCTGGCCAGATAAACATTAACATCGTTGATCCCCATTTACATATATGTTTAGCCATGAATCAAGGGGCCATAAGTCGGCCAACGTCATAAATCGATCAATCATGAAATTTATATCATAAATCATAAATCATACTTTAACATGTAGGAATTGCCCAATAATTTAACATTCTTGAAGAAAATACTCAATTCACTAAAAACATGATTATAAACATAGGTAACGTCAAAATATGCTTTTCATCATTAATATCTCATCATACATGAAGATTCATCATAAATCTCAACTTTCATGAACTCCTCATAAATGGGCTCTTAAATTTTTAAAGCTTGAAACATGATTTTAATGAAAAACAATGTAAAAATTTCCCATGATTCGTTATTCAATAATAAAAACTCATTTAGATCATACCCATGTAGAGAATTAGGAATTTCATGCATTGGGTTAAAACCCCATAAAATCAACATAGGAATTTCCATGATTTAGAGAGATATTGGGCATGGGTGTGAATGAATTCATCCATTCATGACCCCACATACCTGGAGAAGATCTAATTTTATCACTCCTTGAAAGCCCAATGGAAGATTGAAGAAAAGCTTAAAGAACTCTAACTTGATCACCTCCTAAACGCCTTCAATATGCATGCATGGATGTGAATGAGCCTAGGACAGATTTTTCCCTCATAAAACACTACATTTTGAGCCTTAAATTAT
>JACEIK010010674.1:0-22780 GCA_018107945.1 Datura stramonium
TGATAGTTCCATGCTTATTCCATTGCAAATCGTAGTATCGCATGATTATCTGGTTTTAACTCTATGTTGCTCCTAGAGTAATTTCAGAATATTTCGTTGATCCAAACTTAGACTTAATTAATCTTAATCGAAAATGTCTATAACCAACATTTTAGGAATTTAAGATCACATTAGAAATGGATAGTTAGCGGAATGGGTCCAGTCCCTGTGGGTTCGACAATCCGGTTCTTAAAAAGAGCCTCTATATTACTTGCACGACCCGTACACTTGCGGATGCGCTCGATGTGAAAAAGAGTCGTCAAGAAACATATTTAAATCATACCTATGTATAGAATTAGGAAATTCATGCATTGGGTTAAAACCCCATAGCTTAGACATAGGAAATTCTTGATTTAGAGAGGGATTGAGCATAGGTGTGAAAGGATTCAGCCACTCATAACCCTACATACCTGGGGAAGATCAGATTTTACCACTCCATGAAAGCCCAATGGAAAATTGAAGGAAAACTTGAAGAAGAACAAGCTTGATCACCTCCCTAATTTTCTAACTTTGCATGCATGGATATGAATAATTCTAGGATATATTTTACCCTCATAAAACGTTGCATTTCGAACCTTAAACGACATAGTTTAGGACCCTAGGACTTAAGAATAATGAAAATTCCCTAAATGAAATTCCTGAAATTTCTGCACTGGTGGTGACAACGACTGTCCTAACGGGTTGTTCTTGCATACCATGACTCGTAGTATCCATCCATCGTCTCCACTTCCCGACTTCACAGTCTCAAGTTCGGTCCCACGACTTTAAAGGATTAATCGTCCCTTTAGACAATGGTTCATTATATCGCCCGTTGTTTCCACCTAGACGACCTGCACCAATACTTCCCACGAGTCACACCACGACTCGTTCTTCCTTCAAATGAGTCATGGTTTCATTCCATTACCTCAACTGGAGGTTTTGATACTCCTTCCCATGGCTAATGACCACGACCTATTGTTACCTGCAACGGGTCGTTCCATGACTCATCACTTTATCCTTGACCAAGGGTAATCCTTACCACAACCACAAACAACGACTCATTACACCTGGCAATGAGTCATTCCTGGACCCATTACTCCCAACTATTACCAGGCCAGACACCCCCATGGATACTTCCCGCAGATCGTTTGTTGGACCAAAAATCCCTAAGGTGACCCGTTCTATGGGATTTTTCCTAGATTCAGTGAACTTCCATTTTTAAATCGTGGGTCTAATCTTAGGCACTTTTTGGGTATTACAACAAATGACTGATTCGTCCCTACTAAATGACTATACTCAATCACTAGATTAGGTCTCTTGAGTGTTTTCACTTTAACCATTATCAATTTCTTCCAAATTAACTATCCTGTGACCGCAACTCAAGTTATCCAATGAACCATAAAGTTAAGGGCTTTGTTGTTCTTCTCTTTTCCTAATCTCTACCTCTCTAGGTTCAAGCAAGTAAAGAATTGTTACACACCGTAAATTTCTATCGTTTAACCGATGCGTGCGTACGTATATTGAGAGTTTTGGAGTATGACGCATATGGAAAAGGGCTTGGGGAATGAACACACGAGCATGGTATCAAGCGAGCAGGAGGCCAGGGCCGGAGGCCAAGCGCCCTGGNGTATCATGTCCCTCCTTGATCAGAAGGCGCCTCAAATTTGCCCATTTAGTATCAAGCGAGCAGGAGGCCAGGGCCGGAGGCCAAGCGCCCTGGGTGCCTACCCCTGCTGCCAAGACGGCGCTATGGCTGAAGCGTCGCGCCCCTGTCCTGGCCCTGTGACCGGCGCGCCGCGCCGTGCCCCCTCACCACCTTCTCAATAACTATATAAAGCCCCTTCATGTTGGATTGACTCATTTCAACATTTCTCCTCGGTAGAGAATAGAGTATGAGGGGCAATTTCATCCTTTTCTCATCAAATTACGCAACTAAACTACATCCAAACAAAAATTCATCTTGGGTAATGAGTCCTTCGCCTACGAGGAACATCCCTGCGGAGTTATTTCTTGAAAATTCGCTCGGAGTACCTGAATCCCACCAAGTAAAAAATGTCAGAATCACTTCTAATTGATTCCTAAGCATCTGCAAGTGATGGGTAAGTATATCTACCTTCTAGACTTTTGAGAATTTTTGAGTTTTCGGCCGAAATAAATAAAGTTGAATTGGAGTCAATGTTCTTCGATAAATATCATTATTTGTCAATGCAAGCTATTGAAATAGCCTTATTTTCTCAACATAAAGGCTACAATTGAGTGGAATTTACTGGCTTCAGATTGGAAACTGTTCGGGTGAATGATAGTCGGCATTCGAGGTATGTTAAGGCTTATTCCTTCAACAAGTTATTCTCGTCGTATAATGATACACCCTATGTTCTTGAACGGAGATAATAATCCTATGTGTTGTAATTAGCTGCTGCTAGTAGATAAGGATTATGTATGTTGTTATTAGCTGCTTTCAGTAAATTATGATTATATATGTTGTGGTTAGCTGCTAGCAGACGTATTGAGAATATATTGCAGTATCCCTCGACAGGAAAGAGTATGTTAAATGTGATTCACGCTAGGAGTGTCATACAAACTCCTGTGTTTTTCTATTCACTGTATTAGTAGAATTCTAACATTTACTGTCATGCCAAGGCCTTAGAAGTTTATGATCAGCTGTTGGGCCTGATTTGGTAAGTTAGACAGCATCAGGCGCAACAGGCGATATAACTTTAAATTTGACGCCTATATCATCAGTAAAAGCTCGCCAGAGGCTGTTGGCATACCTTGATCCTCTAGGGCCAGAATTTGGATAGGATGGTCATATCGTAGAGTTAGAGATACCAGGATTTCCTAGTAAACGGAGTGACAACCTGCAATCTAGTTAGCTACTGTCAGTGATTGTTAGTCTCAATCGACTTAGGGCTTGTCGTACAGGTTGTCCAGGAAGTCATCCCAGCTGTACAAGTCAGATAGACTCGTGAATACCTTAAGGTGGGAACCTTATTAGTAGTTGAATGTGGGGCCAACGCCCCAGCCTGCTCTTATGGATACCCAGGTATTGGTTGTCGCGAGTGGCTAGGTCCTAATAAACCTGCCTACAAGGCTATGAATCGCCCAGAGAAGGCATATGGAATCTGAACAGACCATGTTAATGTATAAGGGAGCTGAACCATAGTAGTACAATATTACCTTTAGGATAAGAATGATAGTAAGCTGCCTGTGGAAGGTTAGGGCTGACTGCTCAGGAGCATGTCCAATTAGTAGCAACCCTACATTCATTCTAAGCGAGGGAACTAAATAGTTGGTCACCTGCGACCTTACTATTAACTTATGATCTACCATTGTCCTAGTATGACATTCAGAGTATCGTTTAAACCACTCCGTACCTTGCCCTAGTCTATCAAGGCCGTAGAGATTATAATCACTGCCAGGACCCTCTGGTCAATGGTAGGCACACGGGGTGTGCTTGTTGGTAGCTATATAGAGACTGTTCCATAGGTGAGTAGCGATCGCGTTGGGACTAGAGTCCAGATACGCCTTTTGAATGGCTAGATTTTTAGATTGTAACATAGTGTCCCTAGTTGGGGTAGATTGTAATTCGAAGCGCCTCACGCCATGGAAGGCTAAGAGGTTGTTAGATGTAGAAACTGCTTTCAGAGCTATAAACTGATTATCTCTATGATGATACTAATGCTTACGGAGCTATAGATTGCTTACGGAGCTATGATGCTATATTGCTTAGGGCGCTACTAAATAGCCTAACAGGCCATATTGAAGTATATTCATTTATGGGCTTTTTCTATGTCGTAGCGGCGTTAGAGACCCTTTGTATAGCCTTGTAGCTCGGAGTACATATACAGGGGAGAAAAGGCCCGAATTCAGTCGCAGGATCCCGGATGGCTCATACTTAGTTATAGGAGCCTAGATGGCTCATATTCAGTTACAGGAACCCAAATAGCTCATTTATAGTCACAGGAGCCCAAATGGCTAAGATACAGTTACAGTTACTTGAAGAGCTTCAGAGATACCAATAAGGGGCATATAGATTGATTGGCACCTTCCAGGGCTTATGGGGGCCCAGGTAGGTTATCTTTGTGTTTATTGTGCCTTCCAAGATTATGGAGGCCAGGTTAGGTTCTTCTTTGCAGGCTTGCCTGCTAGCTATAGCTTCTGAATGTTTAGTAAGACAACTTCATCTCATATACGTGTATAGATTTTCTTGATGTAGGTTACAGATGAGTAAGCCTATAGGTAACCATCTGTCCTTGTTTCTATTTACTTTCAGCTCTTTCCTTGTTGCTATTTACTTTCAGTTTTTTATTAGTTTCTATTCAGACTTTGTTACTACCTTACATATTCACTAATTTTTGTACTAACGCCCATCCTTGGGGCATTGCATACTTGCCTGCAAGTTTGGATAGACAATTTGCAGGATCTCCTAGTAGCTATCCAGAGTCAGCAGATTGGCTAGCTCCTTTCTGTCACGCCCCGAGTCTACACCCTGGATAGAACACGGTACTTGGACTCACAAGTAACCCCAAGTCAACCCTTGGTCTATGATACACTAGAATTATGAGTAAACATAATAGCGGAAGCCTTAAAAAAATAACGTAAGACATTCATGAAAGAAATTCTAAATCACATAGCTTAAAACATCTGAGCAATAATAATAAACTGAAACCATGTTTGTGTCTGAAAGCTATCTAACTGAGGAGTTGCTGGGACAAGCCCCCAGCTAACTCTAAGTCTAACTGAAATAATAATAGAGGAAACTGAAATAAATAAAATAATGTCCTCGAGAGATAAGGACTCACACTTCTGCTGCTAGAGAGAGACCTAAATGGAATCGGCTAACTGCGCTAGGTTTGAGAATCTGCGGCTGTATCATGAAATGATACAACATAAAAGTATGCGTCAGTACTTTGAATGTACTGAGTAAGAAGGAGAGAACATAACAGAATATAAAAGACTGAGTTGAAAATGACATGCAATGACCAACTGATATACTGAGTTGAATTCTGAGTCTGATTCTGCTATTTGGGAGGTATGACAGACACCTCAAGGAATTCTGTAGTCAAACTGATCAGCTGACAAATTTTGAATAGCACTGAGGGAATTCTATGTTCTCACTGAACTGAACTACTAAGAAACTATCAGAGAATTCAACTTATTCCGACAACACGAGAATCCACAATATAGCAAAATTTTCAAGAAATAAGGAAATCTCATCCGACAAGCATTATTATAGTTTTCTCATTTGTGCCAAGGCTAAATCATTCTTATCATCCCGAATCACACTTCACAGGGCTTAAATTCACTTCCGCAGGAACATCGACAATTTGGTCAAGAACTGATGGAGATTATAACAACAATAAACACGAATATCCTTCTAGGTGAAATCAATGATAACAAACATATAATCTTTTCATACTCAAAAACTCAGGGCTAAGATTGATAGAGAAACTATAAGAGGGTTTTGGGGGACACAAGGGAAGAACTATTCCCTTGTTGAATTCCTACATACCTGACTAAAAATTCCCCGGAGAAGAAGACTCGAACTGCTACAATTGAGGAAAACCCTAAGCTTGCTTGAGAGTTTCTTGAGAGGAGAGCTACGATGTTTATCTGAGAATGTATGTGGGGAATGAGGGGAGAGGCCATTCATTCCCACTGATAGGTCTTAAATTACGTCTAAAATGACGTATTTTAAAGTTGAGGTGAGTAGGAAATTACTAAACAACCCTTAGAAAATTGCAGGGAAAAACTGAGTGACAGTCCTCACGGGTGACCTAACGGGTCATGGTCAGTTACTACAACTCGTGGTCACACTCGTTGAGTACACTGCCCCAAAATCCTTGATGGTCACCATGAGGGACCAAACGAGTCGTGGTGAGCAACCACGACTCGTGGTCACTGTGGTGGACCACACTGCCCAAATGCCCTAAAGATCCCCACGGGTGACACCACGAGTCGTGGTCACACATAACGAGTCGTGGTGAGGACCTGTGGGGTACACTGCATCACACTTTAACATTTGACCCAGGTCTGACCACGAGGCACCTAACGGGTTGTCCTGACCATGATTCGTGAGGTCTTCCGTTGGGTACACTGACTCTCCCTTCCATTACTCGACCACCCTACCCACGATTAACCTAATGAGTTGTTAGGCCTCATAACGACTCGTTATGTGAGTTGTTCTGAGGCATTTTCTGCAGATTTCCAGATTTTCTAATTTAATTCTCGGATCTTGTCTTTGAGTTTTGGGGCATTACAATATCTCCCCCTTGAAAACATTTGTCCTCGAATGTTGGAGAACACCTAGATAAGCAAAGAATTTCAATCACTATGCTCAAATACTGCTAATCTAACTCCAAAACTGACAGAATGACTACCTCCGATTCAAAATACATAACTGAACAGAATTCACTTTTCATACATACATCCAATGTCATAAAGGAAACTGAAACACATGAATTGAACCCAACAACAAAATTAGTTTCTAAAGAAAAATTAAGATGTAACAGAGTTGGTAGAGAACAAGTGTGGGTATTTGTCCATCATATTTGTTTCAGCCTCCCACGTAGCTCCCTCAACCTGCTGATTTCTCGATAAGACCTTGACTAAAGCTATTTCCTTATTCCTTAGCTTACGAACTTGACGGTCAAGGATCTTGACTAGGACCTCCTTATATGAGAGACTACCCATTATTTCTACATTGTCCAATGGTACAATTGAAGTTGGATCTCCAATGCACTTCTTCAAAAGTGACACATGGAATACAGGGTGCACAACTGCCAACTCCGAAGGTAATTGTAGCTCATAGGCTACATTGCCAATACGCCTAAAAATTCTATAGGGCCCCACATATCTCGGACTGAGCTTTCCCTTCTTTCATAACCTCATCACCCCTTTCATGGGTGAAATTGTCAAATAAAACCAATCATCAACTGCAAACTCCAACTCTCTTCTCCTCACATCGGCATAAGATTTCTAACGACTCTGAGCGGTTTTCAATCTCTCTCGGATAAGTTGAACTTTCTGCATTTCCTCGTGAACTGAGTTTGGCCCTATCAAGGTAGCTTCAGCAACCTCAAACCACTCTATAGGAGATTTACACCTTCTATCATATAATTCCTCAAACGGGGCCATCTGAATGCTACAGTGGTAACTGTTATTGTATGCAAACTCGATAAGAGGAAAATGGTAATCCCAACTACCCTTGAAATCGATTGTGCGTGCTCTTAGCATATCTTCTAGGGTCTAAACAGTCCGTTCAGCTTGCCCATTTGTCTTTGGGTGAAAAGTTGTGCTGAGCTTGACCTAAGTGCCTAGTCCCTTCTGAAAAGACTTCTAGAAATGTGAGGTGAATTGGGTACCTCTATCTGAGATGATGGATAAGGGCACCCCATGAAGTCTGACTAATTCCCGAATATAAAGTCTAGCATAGCCATCAGTTGAATCTGTGGTTTTAACTAGGAGGAAATGTGCTGACTTAGTCATCCGGTCTACTACTACCAAGATTGAGTCATGTTGCTGACAAGTCCGAGGTAGACCCATAATGAAGTCCATGTTTACTTCTTCCCACTTCCATGTGGGTATGTTGATATCCTGAGTCATACCTCCTGATATCTAGTGTTTTACTTTAATTTGTTGGCAGTTTGGGCACATGGCTACAAATTAGGCATTATCTCTTTTCATGTCGTTCCACCAGTAGATATCCCGTAAAACACGGTACATCTTGGTAGCACCAGGGTGAATGGAATATCTAGAACTGTGTGCTTCACCCAGTATCTGCTATCTCAACTCACCAACATCAAGTACACACAATCTACCCTGGTAATGGAGCACCCCATCTCTACCTTTAGAGAATGCTTCTATTTCTTTTTTGAGAAATGCTTCCTTAAGCTTGAGTAAGATGGGATCTTCATCCTGTCTAGTCTTCACTTCAACTACCAAGGAGGAATTTGACCCACTTTGCATTACCACTCCACCCTCGGCTGAATCCACCAACTGTACTCCCAACAGAGCTAGCTAATGGATATCTTTCACCATTTCCTTCTTTCCCTCTTCAACATGAGCTACGCGTAGAAAACCTGCTTAGTGCATCAGCCACCACATTGGCCTTGCCCGGGTGATACAACACACTCATGTCGTAGTGTTTTAGTAGCTCCAACCACCTTCTCTGATAAAGATTTAGGTTCGTCTGATTGAACACATACTGAAGGCTCTTTTGATCTGTGAACACATCCATGTGAGCCCCATATAGGTAATGTCTCCATATTTTCAGCGCAAACACCACTGCTGCCAACTCCAAGTCATGCATTGGATAATTCTTCTCATGAACTTTGAGCTGTCTAGAGGCATAGGCTATCACTTTGCCCATCTACATCAGAACGCAGCCGAGTCCAACTCTGGAAGCGTCACAATAGACAACCAACCCATATGTTCCTTCTGGAAAGGTCAAAACTGGAGCGGTAGTGAGTCGAGTCTTCAACTCCTAAAAACTCTTCTCACACGCATCTGACCGGTGGAACTTCACCTTCTTCTGAGTTAACATAGTTAGAGGAGATGCTATAGAGGAGAAACCTTCCATAAATCGTCGGTAATAACCAGCTAAGCCTAGAAAACTCCTGATTTCCGTCGGAGAGGTAGGTCTGGGCCAATCTTTCACTGCTACTATCTTTTGAGGATCAACCTGAATACCTTTGACTGAGACCATGTGACCTAGAAAAGTCACGAAATTCAATTAGAATTCACACTTGCTAAACTTGGCGAACAGCTGGCGGTCTCTAAGTGTCTGAAGCACTATCCTCGGGTTATTAGCATGCACTTCCTCATTTCTGGAGTATACCAGAATATCGTCAATAAATACAATGATGAATATATCCAGATACTGCTTGAAGACTATGTTCATCAAGTCCATGAAGGCTACAGGGGCGCTCGTTAGCCCGAAGGACATCACCACAAACTCATAGTGACCATACCAAGTCTTGACTGTTGTTTTCGGTATGTCACACTCCTTGATCCTTAATTGATGGTACCTCGACCTGAGATCCATCTTCGAGAAATAACTGGCTTCCTGAAGTTGGTCAAATAGGTCGTCAATTCTGGGTAGGGGATACCTGTTCTTGACTGTGACTTTGCTCAACTGACGGTAATCCACGCACATTCTGAGGGTATAATCTTTCTTACAAACCAATAGTACTGGAGCACCCCAGGGAGAGATACTGAGCCTGATAAAATCCTTGTCAAGAAGATCTTTTAACTGCTCCTTCAACTCCTTAAGCTCAGCTGAAGTCATTCTGTAAGGAGGGATGGAGATGGGCTGAGTATTTGGGAGGAGGTCTATTTCCCGTTCAGGGGGAACTCCGGGGAGATCCTCAGGAAATACATCTGGAAACTCTCTAACCACTGGGACTGACTAGATGGTTGGGGTCTCAGATTTGGTATCCTTTACCCAAACTAGATGATAAATACATCCCTTGGAAATGAGTTTCTAGGCCTTAAGGTAGGAAATAAATCGACCCTTAGACGCTGAACTACTACTCTTCCATTCTAACACTGGCTCATTAGGGTACTAAAACTTGACAACTCTAGTTCTACAGTCAACTGAGGCATAACCGGAGTGTAGCCAGTCCATGCCGAGGATAAGGTCAAAATCAACCATGTTTAACTCTACGAGATCAACTGGAATGACATTATTCAGGAATGAGACTTGGCAGTTTCCATACACCTGACTGGCTCTAACTGACTCGCCAACAGTGGTAGAGACTGAGAATAGTTCTAAGAGGACCTCTGGAGTGATATTGAACTGGATTGCTACGTAGGGACTCACAAATAAAAGGGTGTCTCCTGGATCTAGGAGGGCATACAGGTCTAGATGAATTAGGCGTAACATGCGGTGACTACATCAGGTGAGCTCTCCTGATCCTGACGAGAAGACAATGCATAAAAATGGTTTTGGCACTGACCGCCATCTGTACCTAAGGTGTTGGCCTGCTGGAGCTGATGATGTGCTGGATTATGCTCTTCCCCGTCTTGCTGGCGGGAAATCTTTAAGCCGATGATCCTGCTGTCCACAACCAAAGTATCCCTCTCGACCCTAAAGACCCTCTCCCGGGTGGTTCCTGCCGCACTTGGGGCAAGATGGATATTTGTTCTCGGCACTATAGCTCTGAGACTAAGAGCTAGATGCTCCTCCCCTCTGATCCTGGCTAGATCAGAAGGTTGGGGTGCTGGTTGAGCTGGGTGTTGGGGCTCTCTATTGCTGTTGTTGCTGTTGTTGTGGGAGGCTACTACTGCTAGACCTTTGATGGCCATGATCTGGCTAGCCAGTCCTTGCTCGTTTGTTCTTTCACTCCATATCCTTTAATTTTTCGGCCTCAATCTGCAGGGCATAGACAATCAAGATGGATAGGTCCATATCCCTAATCGACATTGCTGTCCTACACTCCTTGAGAACCACGTTTGACACTCCATTCACAAACTTCACATGCGAGCCCTTGGCTCGGCTACCATCTCTGGAGCATACTTAGACAGCCTGGTAAACTCCAGAGCATACTGCTCCACTATTCTATTCCCTTGCCTCAAGTTTATAAACTCCGCTAGCTTGGCTTCTCTAAGCTCCCTTGAGAAAAATTTGTTTAGGAAGGTTGTGTTGAACACCTCCCACCCCACTAGTCGTGCTCTCGCTGGCCGCCCCTCTTTCCACTGTTCGTACCAAACCTGGGCTACACCTTTTAACTAGTAGGTAGCCAAATCAGCACTCTTAGAGGAGCTGACACCCATAATTCGAGTAATCTTCTAAATCTCGTCTATGAACTCTTAGGGGTCCTCCCCCACTTTGGATCCCTGAAAAGATGGAAGGTTCAAACAAGTGAAGTCCCTCACCCTAGAAGTTGTTGCTGATCCGTTATATTTAACTGGTACTACTTGTTGGGTCACTTGGTTGGTGACTGTTTGAGCGAGCAGCTGGATAGCCGCCCTAAACGCCGCAGTGGACACTATGTCATCCTGAGGGTCTACTAGGGCTGGTGGGGCAGGTCTATTGGCGTTACCGGCCCTTCTTCCATTACTGCATCTGGGAGACACGATTCACTAAAACGAAAAAGAGCACGTGTTAGAAGGATGTTTCTGGGACTAAACTTTAACGCACGATAAAGAGTATGAACAAAAGATAGTTTTCCTAATAACATCTCGTAGCCTCCTCGTCATAAGTGTGGCGCGCTTCACACCCATGAGAGGGACTCTACTCGATGCGGCTTTCAGACATTCCAAGGATACTCTAAACCTAGCTCTGATACCAAGTTTGTCACGCCCCGAGTCTACACCCTAAGCGGAATACGGTACTTTGAGTCACAAGTAACCCCAAGTCAACCCTAGGTCTATGATACACTAGAATTCTGAAAGCCATCTAATTGAGGAGTTGCTGGGACAAGCCTCCATCTAACTCTAAGTCTAACTAAAATAATAACAAAACTGAAATAAATGAAATAACGTCCTCGAAAGATGAGGACTCACACTTCTGCTGCTCGGAGAGAGACTTGAACGAAATAGGCTAACAGTGTTGGGTCTGAGAACCTGTCGACTGTATCATGAAAATATACAGCATAAAAGTATGCATCAGTACTTTGAATGTACTGAGTAAGTAGGAGAGAACATAACAGAATATAAAAGACTAAGTTGAAAATGACATGCAATGACCAACTGACATACTGAGATGAATAACTATAATAGATTGAGATGGTCAAGATGACCCTGACTAATGGTCAAAGACATGCCCTAAGTTTGAAAGTTTTGAGGATGAATTATTGTGCTGCACTGATCTAAACCGATAGAGCTGAAACTGAACTGAACTGCTTATACTGGGACTGGATTGAGCTGACTAGTGGGAGAGTCTGTAACTGACATATAATCACATGAGCTAGACGTGCAGTCCAATGTATATGCCCCACAGGTAGGACCAAATATACCTTTCCAGAGTATAGAGGCATGAGCTGGGTGATCATAAAGTCTTGGGCTAATCAGGCCAATAAATACGGTAACCTACGCTGGCAATGTAGTTTTGGGAACCTGGGTGCTCTGGAACCCCAGTCCACTCGGTGCTAAGTCCTGATCCCACTGGATTACCTAAAATTAATACTAAGTTGATACCACGAAACTGGGGTCCAAGACTAGTCAGAGATGCATAAGTGAAAGCACCCAGAGAGTCTTATCGGACCACATTCTGAAACTGGGTTCTAGACTAGTCAGAGCTGCTTATCTAGAAGCATCGTAACCGTCTAAGAACTAACTGTAACTTGACTGGGGTCCTACACCTAGTCAGAGTTGTCTGTCTAAAGTTTCATGACCGCCTAGTGGACTAATGAAACTGGGTTCTGATTCTGATTATGCTAACTGGGAGGTATCGCAGACACCTCAAGGAATTCTATAGTCAAATTGATCAGTTGACAAATTCTGAATAGCAATGAGGGAATAATATATTCTCACTGAACTGAACTACTAAGCAGCTATTAGAGAATTCAACTTATTCCAACAACACGAGAATCCACAATATGGAAAAATTTTCAAGAAATAAGGAAATCTCATCCGACAAGCATTATTATAGTTTTATCATTCGTGAAAGGGCTAAAATCATTCTTATCAAGGGAGAAATTACTCGACATCTAAACAATAAGGAATACTAGAAATTCAGCCCAAATCACACATCACAAACCATGAGAAATTTAATATAACACGTTTCACTCGAAAACTCAGGGCTTAAATTCACTTTCGCAGGAACATCGACAATTTGGTCAAGAACTGACGGAGATTATATCAAAAATAAACATGAATATCCACCTAGGTGAAATCAACGATAACAAACATGTAATATTTTCATACTCGAAAACTCAAGGCTAACACTGATAGAGAAATTATAAGAGGGTTTTGGGGGACACAAGGGAAAAACTATTCCCTTGTTGAATTCCCACATACCTGACTAAAAATTTCCGGAGAAGAAGACTCGAACTGCTGCATGTCACACCCCGAGTCTACACCCTATATAGGACACGGTACTTCAAGTCACAAGTGATCCCAAGTCAACCCCTGTCTATCATACTCTGGTATTCTGAGTAAAACAAATATAGCAGAATATTTGAAATAATAGCATAAAAGCATTTATGAAAATAAAACTAAAAGAATAAAGTTTAAAAACATCTGAAGTCAGAAATAAATTCTGTGTTTGAAATCCCTCTAACTGATGAGTTGTTGGGACAATCCCCCAGCTAACTCTAAGTCTAGATAAAAATAATATACTAACTGAAATAAATGAAATAAGGCCCTCGAATGATGAGGACTCCCACTTCAACTATTGAGGAGGAGGATCTGAACCACGGCGACTAACGGTGCTGAGTCTGAGAACCTGCAGCTGTATCAAGAAATGATATAGCATAAAAGTATGCGTCAGTACTTTGAATGTACTGAGTATGTGAGAGAAAACATAGTTGAATATAAATGACTAAACTAAAATGACTTGCAACGACCAACTAATATACTGATCTGAACCACAGAAGTAAACTCAGATGGTCAAGAAAACCCTGAGTGTGAAAGTTTTGAGTCTGAGATACTGTACTAAACTAAGCTAAACTAATAGAGCTGGAACTGAACATCTAGACAATAAGAAATACTTGGAAATCAACCCAAATCACACTTCACAAACTATACTGAATTTCATACGAAAATAATTTCCACTAAAAAATCTAGGGCTTAAATCCACTTTTGCAAGAACATCAACAATTTAGGTAAGAACTAATGGAGATCATATCGATAATAAGTACGAATATCATTCTATATGAAATTAACGAAAAACAACATGTAATTTCTTCATATTCGAAAACTCAAGGCTAAAACTGCTAGAGAAACGATGAGAGGGTTTTGGGGGACACAAGGGACGGACAATCCCCTGTTGGATTCCCACATACCTGGCTAAGAAATTCCCCTGAGGAGTAAGCTTGAATTTCTAAGATGAATGAGAAACCCTGGACCTTGCCCTAAGAGTTCTTGAAAGACTTGTTGATATTTTTGTAAGAATGAACGTGGGAGTAATGGGAGAGGCAAATCATTCCCACTAATAGGTTTGAATTTACATCCAAAACGACGTAGTTTAAAGCATAGGAGAGTAGAAAGTTACTAAATAGCCCTTAGAAAGTCGTAGGAAAAAACTGTTAGGTGATCCTAATGGGTGACAAAACGGGCCTAGAACCCGGAAGGCCACCACGAGGGACCTTATCATATATCAATCCTCCTTCCCATGACTGACCTAAAAAGTTGTTAGGTCTCTCACTGACCCGTTAGGTGAGTCGTTCTGTGACAATTTCAACAGATTTCTAGATTTTCTGATTTAACTCTTAGATCTAGTTTTTGAGTTTCTAGGGCATTACAATATCTCTCCCTTGGGAACATTCGTCCTTGAATGTTGGAAGACACATAGGAAAGAAGATAATAATAATCAAAATTTTATAATACTATTCATTTAACTCCAAAACTGTTAGAATGACTACATCCGCTTCAAAATACATAACTGAACCAAATTCATTTTTCATACATACATCCAAAGTCATAAAAGAAACTTATACACATGAATTGAATCCAATAACTACATCAGTTTCTAAGGCAAACTAACATTTTAAGTTTTAACAGAGTCGGTAGAGAACAAGAGCGGGTATTTGGCCATCATATCTGCATTGGCCTCCCACGTAGCTCCCTCCACCTGCTGATTTCTCCATAAAACCTTGACTGAAGCTATTTCCTTGTTCCTTAACTTACGAACCTGACAGTCAAGGATCTGGACTGGTACCTCCTCATATGAGAGGCTATCTTTTATTCCTACACTGTCCAATGGCACAACTGAGGTTGGATCCCCGATGCACTTCTTCAAAAGTGGCACATGGAATACTGGGTGCACAACTACTAATTTTGAAGGTAATTCTAGCTCATAGGCTACATTACAGATATGCCTCAAAATTTTATAAGGTCCCACATATCTCACACTGAGCTTTCCCTTCTTTCCAAACCTCATCACCCCTTTCATGGGAGAAATTTTTAGGTAAACCCAATCGTCAACTGCAAACTCCAACTCTTTTCTTCATACATTGGCATAAGATTTTTGACGGCTTTGAGCAATTTTCAGTTTTTCTTGGATGAGCTGAACTTCTACACTGACTCGTGAACTGATTCTGGCCCTATCAAGGTAGTTTCACCAACCTCGAACCACCCTATAGGAGATCTACACCTCCTACCATACAATGCCTCAAACGGGGCCATCTGGATACTGGAGTGGTAACTATTGTGGTACGCAAACTCGATGAGAGGCAAATGGTCATTCCAATAACCTTTAAAATCGATCACGCATTCTCTCAACATGTCTTCAAGGTCTGAATAGTCCTCTCAGCTTTCCCATCTGTGTGCAGGTGAAAAGCTGTGCTGAGCTTGACCTGAGTTCGTAGTCCCTTTTGAAAGGACTTTCAGAAATGTGAGTTGAACTGAGATCCTCTAACTGAAATTATAGCCAAAGGCACCCCAAGAGGTCTGACTAGCTCTCGAATGTAAAGTATGGCATAATCCTCAGCTGAATCTGTCGTTTCGATTGGGAGGAAGTGTGCTGACTTAGTCATCCGGTCTACTACTACACAGATTGAGTCATGTTGTCGACGAGTCCGGGGTAGACCAATAATGAAGTCCATGTTTACTTCTTCCCACTTCAATGTGGGTATATGCCGATATCTTGAGTCATACCTCCTGGTCTCTGGTGTTCCACTTTAACCTGTTGGCAGTTCGGGCACTTGGCTAAAAATTCAGCAATATCTCTTTTCATGCCATTCCACCAGTAGATATCCCCTAAATCATGGTATATTTTAGTAGCAATAGGGTGGATGGAATATCTAGAATTGCGTGCTTCAGACAGTATCTGCTGTCTGAACACACAGACATTCGGTACACACAATCTTCCCTGGTAACAAAGCATGCCATCTACCCCTTTGGAGGAAGCTTCCACCTCCTTCCTGAGGACCGCTTCTTTAAGTTTAAGCAGAATGGGATCTTCATCCTGTCTTGCCTTAACTTCTAATACCAAGGATGAATCAGACCCACTTTGCATTACCACACCAGCTACAACTGAAGCCACCAACTACACTCCTAACCGGGCTAGTATTTGAACATCCTTCACTAACTCCTTTTTGCCTTCCTCAATGTGAGCCACACTCCCCATAGATCATCTTCTTAGGGCATCAGCCACTACATTGGCTTTGCCCAGATGATACAGCACGCTCACGTCATAGTCCTTTAATTGCTCTAACCACCTTCTCTGTTGAAGATTTAGGTCCTTCTAACTCAACACATACTAAAGGCTCTTGTGATCCGTAAATACATCCACGTGAGCCCCATATAAGTAATGTGTCCATATTTTCAATGCAAACACCACCGCTGCCAACTCCAAGTCATGAGTTGGATAATTCTTCTCATGAACTTTGAGTTGTCTAGAGGCATAGGCTATCACTTTGCCCCACTGCATCAGAACGCATCTGAGTCCAACTCTGGAAGCATCACAATAAACAACCAACCCATCTGTTCCTTCTGTCAGGGTTAAAATTAGAGCAGTAGTGAGTCGAGTCTTCAACTCCTGGAAACTCTTCTCACACTCGTCCGACCACTGAAATTTCACTTTCTTCTAAGTTAACTTAGTCAGAGGAGATTCTATAAAGGAGAAAACTTCCACAAACCGTCGGTAATAACCCACCAAGCCCAGGAAACTCCTGTTTTCGATAGGAGAGGTAGGTCTTGGTCAATCTTTCACTACTGCTATCTTGTGAGGATCAACCTGAATTCCTTCACCCGAGACCACATGACCTAAGAAGGTCACGGTTTAACCAGAATTTGCACTTACTAATCTTGGAAAACAATTGGTGGTCACTAAGTGTCTGTAATGCGAATCTTAGGTGATTGGCATGCTCTTCCTGATTTCTGGAGTATACCAAAATGTCGTCGATGAATACAATGATGAACATATCCAGATACTTCTTAAAGACTCTATTCATTAAGTCCATGAAGGCTGCTGGGTGTTTGTTAGCCCGGAGGACATCACCACAAACTCGTAGTGACCATACCGAGTCCTGAATATTTTTTTCGGTATGTCACACTCTCTGACCCTTAACTAATGGTACCCTGACCTGAGGTCAATTTTTGAAAAACAACTTGCTCCTTGAAGTTGGTCAAACAGGTCGTCAATTATGGGTAGGGGTTACATGTTCCTGATTGTGACCTTGTTCAGTTGATAGTAATCTATGCACATTCTGAGGGAGTCGTCTTTCTTACGCACGAATAACACTGGAACACCCCAGGGAGGGATACTGGGTCTGATAAAACCCTTTTCAAGAAGATCTTTTAACTGCTCCTTCAACTCCTTAAGCTCAGCTGGAGCCATTCTGTATGGAGGGATGGAGATGGGCTGAGTGTCTAGGAGAAGGTCTATCCCGAAGTCTATTTCCCGTTCAGGGGGAACTCTAGGAAGATCCTCAGGAAATACATCTGGGAACTAGCTGACCACAGGGACTGACTGGATAGTTGGGGTCTCAAAGTTGGAATCCTTGACCCGAACTAGGTGATAAATACATCCCTTGGAGATGCGGTTCTGCGCCTTAAGGTAGGAAATAAACCTACCCTTGGGCGTTGAACTGCTGCCTGTCCATTCTAACACTGGTTCATTTGCAAACTGGAACTTGAAAACTCTAGTTTTGCAATCAACTGAGGCATAGAAGGAGTGTAACCAATCCATGCCAACGATAAGATCAAAATCGACCATATCTAACTCTACAAGGTCAGTCAGGATGACTTTATTTAGGACTGAGACTGGGCAATTTCTATGCACCCGGCTAGCTCTAATTAACTCGCCAACTAGGATGGAGACTGAGAATGGTTCTGAGAGGATCTTTGCTCTGATATTGAACTAGACTGCTATGTAGGGAGTCAGGAATGAAAGAATGGCTCCTGGATCTCGTAGGGCATAAACGTGTAGATTAAAGAGACGTAACATACCCGTGACTATGTCAAATGAGCTCTCATGATCCTAACTGGAAGACAGAGCATAGAAATGGTTTTGGTGCTTACCGCCATCCATACCTGATGTGTAGGCCTGTTGGGATGGTCGGCCTGCTAGAGCTGATGAGGTGGTGGATTGTGATCTCCTTCACCCAGCTGATGGGCACTCCCTGAGCCGATATTTGAGTTGTCCACAGCCGACACAACCCTCTCGACCCTGAAGGCACTCTCCCGGGTGGTTCTTGCCACACTTGGGGCAAGCAAGATACATGTTCCCAGTGTTGTGGGTCTGATACTGAGTGCCATATGACACACCCCTCCGATCCTGGGGGGACCAAAAGGTTGGGGCGCTGGATGAACTTGGTGCTGGGGCTCTCTATTGCTGCTGCTGCTGTGGGCGGCTACTACCGCTAGACCTCTGATGGCCATAATTTGACTGGCCCTCTTTGCCCGTTTGTTATTTCTCTCCATATTCTTTAGCATTTCGTCCTCAATCTTCTGGGCATAGACATCAAACTAGAGAGGTCCATATCTTTAATCAACATCGTTGTCTTGCAATCCTTGCGGACCATATTCAACACCCCGTTCACAAATTTCAATATGCGAGCCTTTGGCTCGGTTACCTTCTCTGGAGCGTACTTAGATAGCCTGGTAAACTCTAGAGCATACTCCTCCACGGTTCTATTGCCCTGTCTCAAATTCATAAACTCCACCATCTTTGCCTCCCTCAGCTCTCGAGGGAAAAATTTGTCCAACAAACCTGTGTGGAACTCCCCTCACTCTACTGGTCCTGCTCCCATAGGCCTCCCCTCTTTCCATTGGTCATAATAGACCTGAGCTAAACCTTTTAGCTGGTAGGCAGCCAGGTCAGCACTCTCAGAGGAGCTAACACCCATAATGCGGGTAATCTTCCTAATCTCATCCATGAACTCTTGGGGATCCTCCCCTACTTTGCATCCCCAAAAAGATGGAGGGTTCATACGGGTGAAGTACCGTACCCTCGCAGCTGCTGCAGACCTGTTCGTGGCTACCAGAACCACCTGTTCGTTCACCTGGTTAGTGACTGTTTGGGCTACCAGTTGAATGGTCGCCCTGAATTCGGTGGTAGACAACAATCATCTAGAGGGGATGCCGAGGGTGGGAAAGGTATATTGGCATTACCGGCCCTTCTTCCATTACTGCATCTAGGAGGCATGATTCACTGAAATGAAATAGAGCATGACTTAGAAGGACATTTCTAGAATTGAACTTTAACGCACGATAATAACTATGAACAAAAGAAAGTTTTCCTAATAACATATCGTAGCCTCCTCCTAATAAGTGTAGCATGCTACACACCCATGAAAAAGACTCTACGCGATGCGAATTTTAGACATTCCGAGAATACTCTAAACCTACGGCTCTTATACCAAGTTTGTCACGCCCTGAGTCTACACCCTGGATGGGACACGGTACTTGAAGTCACAAGTGACCCCAATTCAACCCCTGGTCTATCATACACTGGTATTCTGAGTAAAATAAATATAGCAAAAGCTTTGAAATAATAGCATAAAAGCATTTATGAAAATAAAACAAAAAACATAAAGTTTAAGAACATATGACGTTTGAAATTAATTCTGTGTATGAAAGCCCTCTAACTAATGAGTTGCTGGGACAAGCCCCCAGCTAACTCTAAGTCTAGCTAAAAATAATGAACTAACTAAAAGAAATGAAATAAGGCCCTCAAATGACGAGGACTCACACTTCAACTGTTGAGGAGGAGGATCTGAACCGTGGCGACTAACGGTGCTGAGACTGAGAACCTACAGCTGTATCATGAAAGGATACAACATAAAAGTATGCGTCAGTACTTTGAATGTACTGAGTATGTGAGAGAAAACATAGCTGAATATAAATGACTAAACTAAAATGACTTGAAATGACCAACTAATATACTAATCTGAACCACATAAGTAAACTGAGATAGTCAAGATAGCCCTGTCTGGTGGTCAGAGACATGCCCGAAGTCTTAAAATTCTAACTCTGAGAGACTGTACTTAACTAAGCTAAACTGATAGAGCTGGAACTTAACTGAGTTGCTTATTCTGAAACTGGACTGGACTGACTAGTGGAAGAGTCTATAACTGACATATAACCACATGAGCTAGACGTCGAGTCTGATGTATACACCCCATCGGTAGGACCCAGTATACCTTGCTAGGGTATAAAAGAATGAACTGGGTGATCACAAGAGTCTGGGGCCAATCAAACCAAATAATACTGTAACCTAAGCTGGCAACGTAGTTCTGCGAACCTGGGTGCGCTGGAACCCCGGATCGCTCAGTACTAAGTCCTACTTCCACTGGAAAACCTAGACTAAATTACTAAGCTTATAGCTCAAAACTGGGGTCCAAGACTAGTCAGGGATATATATAACTGAAAGTACCCTGAGAGTCTTAACGGACCAGATTCTGAAACTGGTTTCTAGACTGGTCGGAGCTACTTATCTTGAACCGTCACAACTATCTAAGAACAAACTATAGTTTGAACTAGGGTCTTGAGGCTAGTCAGAGCAATAAATCAAAAATGTCATGACCGCCTAAAGGACCAATGAACTGGATTCTAATAACTGGGAGGCAACACTGACACCTCAGTAAAAGACTGAAGTCAAACTGGTCAGTTGACAAAATCTGTATAGTTCTGAAGTGTATCTACGTTCTAATTGAGTTGAACTACTAAGAAGCTAACAGAGAACTCAAACTCATTCCAGCAACACAGGAATTCCGTAATATGGCAAATATTTCAAGAATTAACGAAATCACATCCGACAAACAATTCTATAACTTTCTTATTCGTGCCAAGTCTAAAGTCATTCTTTTCAAGAGAGTATTTACTCAACATATAAACAATAAAAAATACTAGGAAATCATCCCAAATCACACTTCAAAACTAGACTGAATTTGATACACAAATAATCTCCACTCGAAAATCTAGGGCCTAAATCCACTTTTGCAAGAACATCAACAATTTAGGTAAGAACTGATGGAGATCATATCGATAATTAACATGGATATCATTCTATGTGAAATTAACTAAAAACATGTAATTTCTTCGTATTCAGAAACTCAGGGCTAAAACTGCTAGAGAAACAATGAGAGGGTTTTGGGGGACACAAGGGAAGGACAATTCCCCTATTGAATTTCCACATACCTGGCTAAACAATTTCCTTGAGGAGTAAGCTTGAATTTCTGAGATGAATGAGAAACCCTAGACTTTGCTCTGAGAGTTCTTAAAAGACTTGTCAATATTTTTTTGAGAAAACGTGGGAATAAGGGTGAGGCCAATCATTGCCACTAATAGGTTTTAATTTACGTCCAAAGCGACATAGTTTAAAGCTTACAATAGTAGGAAGTGACTAAATAGCCCTTAGATAGTCGCATGGAAAAACTGTCAGGTTATCCTAACGGGTGACCCAATGGGTCGTGGTCACTGATCAAGACTCCTGGTCACACTCGTTGGTACACTGCCTGGAAAACCCGGAAGGCCACCACGAGGGACCTGACGACTCGTTACTACCACAAATGAGTCGTTAGGTAAATCTTCAAGTACACTACCCAGTTCCTTAAATTCTTGAACCCCCCTACTCATGAGTGACCTAATGGGCGTGGTGCCTGACAATGGCCCGTGAGGTCTTCCATTGGGTACACTACCTATCCCTTATAATATCTCAATCCTCCTTCGCACGACTTACCTAACGAGTCGTTAGGTCTCTCAACGACAGTTAGATGAGTCGTTCTGTGAGAATTTCTGTAGATTTTCAGATTTTTTGATTTCAGTCCCGGATCTAGTCTTTGAGTTTGCAGGGCATTACACTACAATGGATAAAAACCCTAAGGTTTCTTGAGAGTTTCTTGAGAGGAGAGCTACAATGTTTTTCTGAGAATGTACATGGGGAATGAGGGGAGAGGTCGTTCATTCCCACTAATAGGTCTGAAATTAAGTCTAAAATGACATAGATTAATGTCTAGGAATAGTAGGAAATTACTAAACAACCCTTAGAAAATCACAGGAAAAAACTGACTGACAGTCCTCAAGGGTGACCTAACGAGTTGTTGTCAGTGACCACGAATCATGGTCACACTCGTTGAGTACACTGCTAAAAAATCTATGATGGTCACCACGAGGGACCAAATGAGTCGTGGTGAGCGACCACGACTCCTGGTCACCTGTGGTGGACCACACTGCCCAAACGCCCTAAAGATCCCCATGGGTGACACCACGACTCGTGGTAACACATAACGAGTCGTGGTGAGGACTCGTGGGGTACACTGCCTCACACCTTAACATTTGACCCAGGTCTAACCACGAGGCACCTAACGAGTCATGGTGCCTAACCATGATTGGTGAGGTCTTCCATTGGGTACACTAACTCTCCCTTCCATTACTCGACCACCCTATCCATGACTGACCTGACGAGTTGTTAGGTCTCATAATGACTCGTTAGGTGAGTCGTTCTGAGGCATTTTCTACAAATTTTCAGATTTTCTAATTTAAGTCCCGGATCTAGTCTTTGAGTTTTCGGGGCATTACACTATCATTCAGAGTTCCAGGTTGTAGAGGTTTTTGTATTTTATTTGAATAGCGTTTGGGTAGGCCGAGGCCCAGTTCCGACCAATATTTTTCACTCTTATAGGCTTGTAAACTACAGTCTTTAGTTAGTTAG
>JACEIK010010674.1:24472-41353 GCA_018107945.1 Datura stramonium
ATACAAGATCCACAAGATTCCTTTCCATGCACATCTAATGTTGCGCTCCATTAAGAAATATTTTAAAATGAAGAAAAATAATACAAACATAAGTATTGATTTTGAATCACTATGTGCAAACCCTAGTTAGTTATTCTACCATGGTTCTCACAACCCTAGTTATAGAGGTCTTAGCTTCTCATGTTTGTAAGAAACAAATTAGCATTCATGAAAGAAATTATAATTAGAGACTTACAATGATGATTCAAAAGAAACCCAATTGATTATTGCACAATTCAACTTCTAACAATTAAAGAACAATGAATAAATCTCCAAGAATATTGGAGAACTCAATAAGAATCTCCAAAGTATTCGTTCTCTATCAAAAAGTCGATCTCTTAACAAAAATAACCTAGATAAGTATTTATACAAATAATCATAAACCTTTCCTAAATTAACAGGGAAACTACTATAATGTAGCTTCTAGTTCCTACGAATCATAGCTTGTAGCTACCAGTCGTACCTTTCATCTGTACAATGCTAAGCAGGACTGAAATTGGTTAAGTCCTGGGAGCTTGTACGAATCATACAATGCTGTTACAAGTCGTACATTCCTGTTGTGGTCTGATACTATGAAGTCTGGCATACTCTGAGTATTTCTATGAGTGCTTTGGTACGACTCATACCTTGATCTAACGACTCGTGGTATCCTCTCGTACCCCTAGATCTGCCAACCAACATTTTCTCTGAAGTTCACCACAAATCCTTATAACGAGTCGTATGTGGTCATCATGACTTGTAGCTACTACGCGTAGCAGGTGACTAGGCAAGTGCATACTTCTAAAATTTCCATCACTGCTCTGGTATGACTCGTACCAAGAGTCGTATTTTGCCATCACCTTGTGCAGTTCTTCTGAATCTTATCACGAATGCACAGTACGACTCATACTAGGAAGGTACTGCTCGTACTGAAGCCTGCAACATCACCATTTCTGCACTCTTTTCACTTCTTATATAGGATTCAACTCCAACACATGATTACCCTGAAAAACACAGCAAAAGTGCAACATATCTATATAAACACACCTAAGACCATGCCTATTTCCTCAGTTTAAGCATTAAGAGTGATGTAAACCCACAACAAATTAGTGTCCCAGTTTGCATAAAATTCCCTCACCAAAGTGAGGTTATACACTCCTCAGACTCGGCAAAGACATATCCTAATCCCAACTCGCGGACAGTTGCGGATAGTAGCGAACTCAAGTGCAAGATGACCTTCGTCAATCCAGTTCTCCGGAGCATAGTTGGCCTCCTTTTGTGCATTGAACCACTTTATCCCATGAGGTTCTACAACCTTGACTCTGAACCTCCTAGCAGAGGTTGCCTTGGCGCCCGTTGAACTTGACCCTTTTGTTTCCTTTCAAAGCCTCTTGAGACCTTTGTTAGCAGTCTCCACTTCCTTTCATTTGTCAACTTTTGATACCAGACACCTACGAATCAAACAATCAAGAGCTTCACAAGATTAGTTCGTGAACAATTAAGCTAGCTTATTAGGTGTTAACAGTGCAAATAACCCCACACTTAATTTGGTAACATATTCATGAGAATTTTTAAAATAGGATACTCAAGACTTCCCCCATTATCATCCCAAATCTCAACAACCCAAATTATTCACTAACTTCATACTACAAATAAGTTTATGAATTTTTTTCACCCATTCCTTTCACCTTCCCACTTTTAATTCATCCTTCAAGCAACCACACATGGATGTAGTTACAATAGATTCTTTCACAACCACCATGATATTTACTACTACCCACAATGAATTAATCAAGAATTTTTTATTTCAACAACTCAAGATCTTCACATTCAAGAATTTTAAAATTAAGCACTTTCTCTCTCGACAATCAGTGCTCTACCCACACATTTCATGAAATTCAATTCATCGCTGCCTTCATTCCTACAACTTAAAATCACTAAATTCAATAAATATAAGCAACCCAAACAAGGATATAACATTATTATGGAAGAACTTGAGAGATTAAAAGTAATAAAACCTATATTATGAAATTCAAGATTTTCACCATCAATGGTTATTTTGGGTCTTTAACTTGAGGAAGAAGAGTATGGGGCATGCTCATAAGTAAATAACCAAAAGATCACCAAGCTCCTTGGAGAAGACAAAAATGGGGGATAGGGAGAGGGGAGAGTTATGGCCTAATGAGGGGAGGAGAGAGAATTTTATTTTCTTTTTACTTTTGACTTTTAGTAAGAAAAGAGGAATAGGGATTTAAAATAAAGGCGTGGGCCATGGGTTTTTAGTAATTTTAAGGTCCTTTAAAATATTGACCCATAGGCCAAAAAATTTTCATCCAACATCACCCTAGCGCGATGCGCCATCCACCTCACCAGGCACTTAGAAAACTTTTTCTCTTCTTGGACTTGGTCTGGGGCGATGCGCCCTCCAATGCACTGACCTAAAACTTTTTCTTTCTAAAGCTGAACATTGGCGCCCATGCCAAGTATTTCGCCCAGAATTAGAATTTTTTAGTTTATTTTTCCTTCTCTTTTTTGCCTCAAAAGCCCTGTTTGTTTCTATAAAACAAAAATATGTTAGAATGATAGGTTGCCTTACATCAAGCGCCTTAGTTATAGTCGTAGCGCGACATTAACAGGTTTCCTCCCATGCAGCGCCTGATATAACATTGCAACATGATGCAAGACTTGTAACTCCTTCACTCGAGTGAGATGATTAGTACCCTAATCACCTTTTAAACTTCCACGAATCACATATTGCTAAATTGCCTGCTCAAACCTTCCAAGCTATATCGTTTTGCTTACTGTAAATTCCTCATAATGAGTTGGCAACCTTGCCACTCTAAACACATCAAAGACTGCCTCCTGACCATTCATAGTCATTGACATCTTCCAGACTTCACCTTTATAACTACATCGGTGTGGCTAAGAATCCTCTTCCTAAAATAAGGGGAACTACTTCATCTGCTTCATACTCCAGGATTATGATGTCCACCAGTAAGATGAAAGGTCCCACCTTGATCAAGACGTTCTCTATAATTTCGTCAGGATAAGCAAGAGAGCGATCGGCAAGCTGCAATGTCACTGTGATAGGATGTGGTTCACCTAAACCTAAGGTTCTGAAAAAGGATGCACACATTAGAGTAATGCTTGCACTCAATTCACACAGTGCTAAACCAACATCTCTGCTCCCAATAACCACTAAGATGATGAAGCTCTCGGGGTCTTTTAACTTCTTTGGAATTTTGTTCTGCACTCGAGAACTGCACTCTTCTATGAGAGCTACAGGCTCAAACTCTGTTAGCCTCCTGTTATTTGCCACAATATCCTTTAGATACTTGGCATATTTGGGAACTTCCTACAAAAGCTCCACCAACGGTAAGTTAACATGCACCTTGTTTAACACATGAAGAGATTTCTTGCAAGTTGTGTCCTCCTTCTACTTTTTAAACCTTTGTGGAAATGGAGGAGGTGGTCTGGCTTCAACCAATTTTGATTTTGAGTTTCTTGACCCACTAGTATCCTTCCTGGATGTGACAACCTACTCTGTATCAACTTTCTTATCTTCCGGGATCAACTCACCTTGCTCTTTTCCACTGCGCAAAGAAATTGCGATCACATTTTCCTTGGGGTTCTTCTCGGTGTTACTCGAAAGTGCCCCTTGCAGTTTGTTAGTCTGTTGAAGGGTCAATTGCCCCATCTGTATTTCCAACTCGTGGATAGACTTTTGCATCTCATTAACCACTTGAGTTTGTTGAACCATCCACTTCTTTATCATCTCCTCTAGTGGACTGCCAGGCTGCTGGGGTCTTTGGAAGTTCTGATTCCCTCCCCATGAGGAATTTGTTCCATTCCTATGCCCTTGTTGTAATTGTTACCTGCAAAACCTCTACCACAACCTTGTTGTCCCATAATATTAATATACTCTAGGTTTAGTGGACAACATGAATAAGCATGACCTTCTCCACACACCTCATTTGATGGTGGTGGAGTTTTGACCTAGTGAATCTAGCTTCCTGCTAGTGTGGTCACAAGCTTGCTGATCACATTCACCAGCTGTCTGATATCTACTCAGATTGTCGCTACACCATCCACCTCGAGCTTTCCTGGCACCTTGGCTGTTGTGAATCCTCTAGACTGAGTCTTGATAGTCTTGATTCCCTGCTGACGTCAGATTCAAAAGAGCCTCTATCTCATTATATCTCTTCAACAAAATTTGTCCTTCTGCACTAGTGTCAAGTAAGATCTTCGACTCTATTTTTAGCCACTCTATAAAATTATATCCAATAATCTCCTTCGGCCGCATGTGGTGAGGGAAATCTTTCAAAATGCCCTTATTTCATCCCACGCTTGAGCTAAGGTCTCACCGTCTTTCTGCACGAAATCGGAGATCTTCCCTCGCAACTCTTTTATTCTCCTCAAAGAGAAGAACCTATTGATGAATTTATTGGAAAGAGCCTCCTATGTTGTGATGGAACCTGCTAGTTCATTTTGAAGCCACTCCTTGGGATGACCAATCAATAAGAATGGAAATAATGTGAGCTTAACATACTCATTTGACATGTTCTGATAGTGAAAGTTCTTACTCATCTCCATTAACATCATCAGATGTCTGTGAGGATCCTCGTTCGGTTTGCCCTAATATTGACAAGTATTTTGGATCAACTGCCCGGTCCCTTCCTTCTACTCAAGGTTTGCAGTGATAATCGTCTTGATGATCACTTTGGAAGCAGTCGCCAAGTTTGGCCTAGTAAAGTTATATACTGGAATCCTCTCCTGGTTATTGCCCTGTGCATGCTCGTTATTCTCCATAGCAAACCTATGAAAATTTCTATCAATTTCTTGATCAAATAAGCCAAGGGTGGTCACTGACTTCCCATAGATGGCATACACTGAGTACACAACACCTATAAACTTCAACAACCAACAAACAAAATGTAAAATATAGAATAGCGGAATAAAAATCCTAACCTAAAAATAATTAATCAATCTTCAAGTCCGCGGCAATGGCGTCGAAAACATGATGTCGCCCAAGCGCACGTGGTTATCAAGTAATATAGGACAGTGATGTCCCAATTATCAATACCTCAGAGACTTATCTGATTAATCATTTAAGGTTAACACTTTATTTCACTACTCTAATAAACACATATAAAGATGGGAAATGGTTTGATATCATACTACTGAATTTCAAATGTAAATTAACTAATGAGCTAAAATCGTTTCAAAAGTGTTTGTACTTCAAATGATAATGAGAATCCAGGGTAATGGCACTTTCGCTTCAGCTTGAGTTTTCAAGACTTGAATGCACTAGTTTAATTCTTCCTAAGGTTGCTAGTTGCAAGTTACTATCCTATTTCTTGCCATTCTCCCGATCATACAAGAATTATCCCTTGAACCCGAACGCCTATATACCTATGGTCACAGGAGAAGCATGAGATGATGGTTGTGGCTACTTGTATTCAACTAAACGAGGTTGAAGGGTATATTCTTATCCTCAACGACGACTTCTATCTTGAGCTCAGTCGAACAAGAATCTTTGAATACCTATTCTATCCTTTTTTTAACTCTATTACTTCCCTCTCGAATTCAAAAAAAGCCTATAGATTTATTCGAAAGGTGATTAATTGAATGAATAAGCAATTAACATAAGTAGGAATAAACAACCTTTAAGAAGAATCAATCTACCATAAACAAACTATCAAACGTCAACCATTAGCTATGGCCAAAACCCTAGAACAAGAGTTTAGCCATTCATGTTAAAGGAGAAACCAAAGACAAAATCATCATTTGAAATATAAACGATAAAGAAAAGAAGAAAAACCTAAGTAATGAACTTCTTGTGACTCCACCCAAAAGTTGCATACAATGATCAATACAATAAAAAATATGATGTAAGGTAGCTAACCAACAACCTAGATGTTATATTTATAAGAAAGGACTCAAATGACACTTTTGCCCTCAAGTAATTAGCTTCAAAATAAGCAAAATCCATCCCTAAATAGGCCTGGCACACTGCGCCATCCAATGCGATAGGTTTGGCTTCGAATTCTTCTAAAGTTTTGCTCGGGGCGCCCTACGCCAGCCAATGCACCAAGGTGTTAGTCAAATTTCTGAGCCTTTGGACCCTTCTATCACACACGCCACTCAAAGAACCAGAGTGTTGGAAAATTTTCCTAAGTCTAGAATTCTCTTGGCACGCCATGCCACTCATCTCTCAAAGGTGTTAATCAAATTTTCTTTTGAAGTTAAGGACCTAGCGTGCCTTGCCACCCATACCACCAATTCTGGTGTAGATTTCTATGATGTTTCGAAGTTGGCGCGCCATGCCAGCCATCTCACTAGGCCAACTTTTGTGAACTCTTCTTTCTTCATACCTTGGGTCATTTTTGAGTCCTTTTTCCTTGGTTTCCAACTCAAAACATCTAAAAACATTTGTTAGCTTAGAGACACATAAATATGAATTCATGCATTTCATAATGATTATGATATCAAAAAAAGGTAAAATATGGGTTAAAACATGGAAAGTGGTCATAAGAATATTCCCAACATCAATATACGGTATGTAAATGTCATGACCCGAGCAGGGACCTCGGACCGAGACACGGGACCTAGAACCATGAATGGCTCCAAGTTTACCCATGGCATGAATATAATAACTAAATAGCATACATCAAAGCAGAATCTAATAACAGAATCATGAATAAGTGAAAGTCTGAATAACATAACAATATAATATAGAGTCAACACTCGACAAAGCTGAAAATCTACATAATGTTTTATAAGCCTCTAACATATCTGACGAGCTTATGGGACAACATTCCCAACTATCTCGCTAAATACTGAAATTGAAATAGCATAATTCAACACTAAGATGAAGGTGCTTGGAAGATGAGGACTCACCAACGATGGGAATTGAGCTAAACTGTGGGTATTTGGACCAACAATAGAACTAAGTCTGATCGTCTGGACCTATATCATGAAATGATACAACATAGAGTATGCGGTCACTACATGGAATATACTGAGTATGCAAGGTAAGTAAAACATGTTGAGTAAATGTTAACTTAAATCATGCATATAAACATAAAATCATAAGAACATGAGAGTAAGGTTGCATGCTGAAATTTGAATCTGAAACATGTATAGTCATAAGATGAATATCATATCTGAATAGAATGACCAAAAGATGAAAACAGAAATCATATGACTTGTTATAGTTAAAGTCATAAGTAATAGCTCATAAACTGATCATTGGTTCAAACCTTCTATAAAACATAATATCATAAGTCATGAACATTAATAAATGAAATCATAAGGAATAATGTGAGACTCGTCATAACCGATACCATCACGATAAAGCTTACGTGATGGGCCAAGAATCACACTCAAGTGGGAAAAGTCATCCAAAACCTTGCAAAGGATAAGGATGCTACCATGATATCAGTATCAAGTTGAAGGCCCCTTGCGGGCGGGGAAGACTCTCTTGAGAAGTCCTAAATAAATATATAAACCTATGTTGGAGTATAGTTCTAAGATGGAAGAACCTTGGAACCCCAAGACTACTCGGTGCTAGAAACTATTTCCAAATGACATGCATAGTGCTCCCATCATTTTTAAACAAAGCTAAAATCATAATCACATGCATAGTCTGAAATCTGAACATGGGGAGTCTTGACTCTAAAACATATCATAACCTTTAGCGGGAGTCTTGACTCCAAAACATATGATAAGCTGATCTTATTAGTCTTGACTAAATCATGAAAACATACTTAACTTGTGTGGGCTTGACCAAATCTTAAAATCATGCATTCTTGAAAGACTTCATAAGTAAAAACCATGGATTCTTACATGGGTAATTTATAAACATTCATTCATGCTAGATATCTCATCATACTTGAAGTCATGAATCATAAACTTGACTTTTCATAAAACTTGCATAATAGGCATAAATTTTTAAAACTTGAAATCATGAATTCATAATCAATATGTGTATAAAATCTGCCCATAATTCTTAAAACATGCTTTGAAACATGAGGGGAATTGACCCATAGATATATCATAGGGAATATCATAAAATTGAATTAAAACCCTATAAGATCATATACTTGAATTAGGACTTGAATTCATGAACTTGAGGAGAAATTTTGGCATGAGAGTGAAAGGACTCTTTCATTCATAGCCCTAAATACCTGGGTAAACTGATTTTCAACTTGTCTTTGAAAGCCCAAGAGAATTGGGGAAGAATTGATAGAATTTCTATATTGGTCTTCCATGAGAATTCAAAGCTTTGCAAGCATGGGAAATCCTAATGACTTGACATACGCTAAACCCTCTCAAAACATATCTTTCAAGGCTTAAAACGACATAGTTTATGACTTAGGAGCTTAGGATATATGACAATACCCTTAATGATTTCGCAGAAAAAATTGCACTGCTACTTTCTACGACTCGTACCATCTCCCCCTTGGGAGAAGACCACAACCTTCTGATTCTTGACAGCATCCTTTAGCTCTACCAAGATAGGATCCTCATCTTACCTAGACTTGACCTTGGTCACCAATGAAGATTTTAACTCAATCTGAATAATGATACCACCATCTGTCGAGTCAACCAAGAAAACTCCTAAACGAGCAAGATGATGCACATCCTTTACCAACTCCTTCCTTCCATCCTCAATGTGAGACATACTCTCTATGGACAGCCTACTAAAGGCATCCGCTGCTATTGTGGACTTTCCTGGATGATAAAGGAAACTCATGTCCAAGTCCTTGAGAAGCTCTAACCACCTCCTCTAATGCAGATTCAGGTCCTTTTGAGTGAACGCATACTGAAGGATCTTGTGGTCTGTGAATACATCCATATGCACCCCATACAAGTAGTGCCTCAAAATCATCAATGCAAATACCACCGCTGCCAACTCTAGGTCATGCATCAGATAATTCTTCTCATTCGTCTTATGTTGTCTAGAGGCATACGCATTGACCTCACCGTGCTGCATCAGCACACAACCAAAACCAACCCTAGAGGCATCATAATACACAATGAATCCATTTGTGCCCTCTGGTAGAGTCAAAACTAAGCTGAAGTGAGTCGAGTCTTCAACTCCTGAAAACTCTTCTCACCAGTGTCCAACCATTGAAATTTTACCTTCTTCTAGGTCAACTTAGTCAGCGGTGCTGCAATGGACAAAAATCTCTCAACAAACCTCCTGTAATAACAAGCTAAACCTAAAAAGCTCCTAACGTCAGAAGGATTAACTGGTCTAGGCCAATTCTTCCCGCCTTTATCTTTTGAGAGTCCTCCTGCACACCCTCACTTGATACCACATGACCCAAAAATGCTACTGAATTCAACCAAAACTCACACTTTCTAAACTTAGCAAATAGCTGGTGATCCTTGAGATTCTATAATACAATCCTCAAATGAACAACATGCTCCTCCTCGCTCCGGGAGTATATGAGAATATCATCTATGAAAATAATTACGAACATATCAAAATACGTCTTGAACACCCTGCTCATCAAATCCATAAAAGCTGCAGGAACATTTGTGTCATGCCCCACCTTGGGAGGCGTACCTGCCACCTCATGCCACACTAGACTCTGAGCTGTCCTGGCTGGCATATACACTTCTGGTGCATGCCAGCAGCACATAATCAAGAAAATAAATAGCTATATCTCAGTTGTAAACACATCCTCAGGATGACAAAGCCACTACACAACACTAGTAGTAAATAAGCTAATGTAGCAGTTATAATAGTAATATCATCATATGCGGGCCGACAAGACCACCATGCTCCTAAAAGATAACATAACTAGGCCCCACACAGCCAACAACACATATCATATCACTTATAGGGCCCACACTGCCAATAACACATAACTAACAAAAATTATAGTCTGCAAGCCTCTAAGAGTAAAGATTGGTCCGAACAGGGCCCCCTCCTACCCAAAATTATACAACAATAGATAGTCAAACCTCAAATGGCTGGAAATTCTAGAATAAAAGAGTTGGCCAATCTACTGGATCTGAACAGCTACTGAGATGGTCTCAAACCCTGTCTATCTAGACCTACAGGAAAATATGCAGCGCCCCATGTGTGGGCGTTAGTAAAATATATACCAAATATGTAAGGCAGTAAATAACTGAACGAAAGCTAATAAGAAATGAAAGGTAATCAGCAGTAAGGGCCAAAAGTTAACTTGCATAACCTTACAATATAGACTATAGCTAACAGGTAATGTACAAACAATAACCTAATATGACCCCCATAAGCCTGGAAGGTACAAACAGCATATAATAACCTACCTGGGCCCCCATAAGCCTCGAAAAGTGCAAGCAATACATACTCTTCCTATCTATATCACTATAGGCTCGTAGGCAAGTTGTAACTAAGGTATACTTGACCTATGAAGCTTTAACTGAGCCTTTTGGCTCTTGTGACTGTTATATGAGCCATGTGGGCACCTGTGTTGTATCTGAGTCATCTAGCTACTGTAACTATGTCTGAGCTATTTGGGCTTCTATAACTGTTATATGAGCTGTGTGGGCTCCTGTACTGTATTGGAGTCATCTGGCTCCTGTAGCTGTATCTAAGCCGTCTGGGCTCTTGTAGCTATATTTGAGACATCTGGGCTCCTGTAACTATATCAGTAAGTGGAAAGAAGCTATATGGTCACTAACAGTAGGTAGTTCACCTAGAAAGCTACCACCCGATCCATTTGGCAACCCTGGTGCCACTGATGGAAGGTAAGACCATTCTATCATGATTCTAGTCCTGTAGGCATCAAGACACGCCAATGGTTGGTAAGCAAGCTCTATTGTATATATATAGGCGTAGAACTATACATTGTATCACCAAACTATGCCCTATGTTTCTTAACTTAACGAAGTATGCTAACAGCTACTCTCGGGCCTCTTCATCCTCAATATGGAAACAAAACACTTACTAGTCTCTTTACCATGTAAATAACTAAACGAGGAATCCCTTTGTCGCCTCTAGCGATAATAAAAATTGAATACAAACTTCCCGACAAGGGAGACTATGTTATAACCTCAATTCATCTCGTAGCAACTAACCACAACATTATAAGCATAAGCTAATAAATGGTATTGATCGTATCAACTAAACAACAAGAGTAACTTGCCGAGAGGAGTTAGCCTTAACATACCTTAACCGCCAAATTCTGTTTAATTAACCCTGTTGTAATTAAAGGACCGATGGCTCCTCCAAATTGTAGTTCTTACACTGAGGAAATATGGCTATGCAACTTCATTTACAAATGTAACAACCACAAGTCACAACTTGTTCAATTTGGCCGAAAGCTTACGAATTCCCGAGAGTTTAGAAGGTAGAAATACTTACTTATCACTTGTTGACATCTAAGACTCAATTAGAAGTGATTTATACAACTTCTACTCTGCAGGACTCCGACAATCCGAGCTAGATTTCAAGAAATAACTCCAAAAATACATTCTTCTAGGCCCGGAATTCGTTATCCAAGACAAATTTGCATTTGAATGGAGTTTAACAGGGTAATTTGTGATTAACCGATGAAAACTTGAAAGAGGAAGAGGTACTACTGAAAGAAATCTCAAGGAAATGTTTTCAAATGAATCTTGAACTAACACTTAACTATTTATATATATTGAGGCAGTGGGTAGGGGGCGCGGTGCACCACCCATCGTGCCAGGACACAGGCGCGACGCACCAGCCATGGCGCAAGGAAGGCAGCGCGGCGCGGTGCCTAGTGCGCCCAGCCTCCGGCCCCGGCCCAGGCCCCGACCTCTTTCCCACTCGACAACATGCTGGCACGGTCACCTCCCGAGCCCTTTTTCGCACGCGTCATACTCTAAAACTCTCAACATACATATGCATGCATCATTCAAAATATAAAACTTATGGGGTGTAACATCATCCCCCCTTAGGGACATTCGTCCTCGAATGTGATCTATCCTTAGGAGATTTAGTCCTCAGGCTTTGCCTGAAATTTTCGGCAGAGTCTCCTCTGTAATATTGACTATCTGTATACCTGAAATGCACAAATGTCCAATGTAGGTGTCTCATAGAGCACTATAACCAACTGAATAACGTAATTCTACAACATACGTATAAGCAACTAACAATAATAGTAACAAAACAACCATATATCACCCGAGAACTACCTCATAATTGTGATTGTCTAAGTCGGTATATTGTCATCACTGGAACAAGTGAGGATATCTAGATCTCATGTCATCCTCAGCTTCCCAAGTTATTTCTTCTATATTTATGTTCTTCGATAGCACTTTAACAGAGGCTACATCTTTGGTTCGTAATCTACGAACCTGCCGATCTGGTATAGCTATTTAAGTTTTCTCCTTGGACAATTCCTCTGTGACCTGAACATCCTCAACTAGGACAACCCAAGATGAATCTCCTATGCACTTACGTAGCATCAATACATGAAAGACTGAATGAATAGATTCTATCCCCGAAGGAAATTCTAACTCATAAGCCACTTTACCTATCTTCCGAAGAATCTGGTATGGCCCGATGAATTTAGGGATAAGCTTTCCCTTCTTGCCAAATCTCATGACTCCCTTCGTTGGTGAAACTTTCAGGAATACCCAGTCAATGACATCAAAGTCTAAATCTCTACGTCGCACATAGGAATAGGACTTCTGAAGACCTGGGCTGTAAATAAGCATTCTCTAATGATTTTAACTTTCTCTTCTGATTGATGTATCATGTCCGGTCCAATCAACCATGACTCGCTCACCCCAAACTATCCTATTGGGGATCTGTACTTCCGTCCATATAAAGCCTCATACGATGCCATCTTAATGGTAGAATGATAGTTACTATTATACGCAATTCGATAAGAGGTAGGTGCTCATCCCAATTTCCTCTAAAGTCTAACACGCACGCTCATAGCATATCTTTGAGCGTCTAAATTGTGTGCTCTGCCTAGCCATCTGTGTGATGATGAAAAGTTGTACTCAAATTAACTTGCATTCCCAAACCTTTTTGAAGAGACTTCCAAAACCTAGTTGTAAACTGGGCCCCTCTATTAGAAATGTAGACATTGGAACACCGTGCAGCCGGACTATCACTTTAATATACAATTCAGCATAATTTTTCAACTAAAAATATAGTTCTGACTATTAAGGAATGAGCTGATTTTCTCAACCTGTCGACAATGACCCAAATGGAGTCAAATTTACTTCTTGTACGGGGTAAACCTATAATAAAATCCATATTTATTTCTTCCCATTTCCATATCGTCATGGCTATCTCCTGAGCTAGCCCACCAGGTTTCTGGTGTTTCGCCTTTACCTGCTGGCAATTAGGACACTGTGCTACAAACTCAGCAATATCTTTCTTTATCTCATGCAACCAATATATCTATTTTATAGCACGATACATTTTTGTCGAGCCCAAATGAAGAGAATAATGATAACAATATACCTCTGCCATAATCTGCTAACGAAGTCCTGCCACATCTAGAACGTAGAGTCGACCTCTGAATCTAAAAACTCCATCCTATGTTATCTCAAAGGCTAACAACCCTTCTTGTTGACCCTTTCCTCTGAGCTATGCCAGGCTTGGGTCTTCATATTGTCGTTCTTTCAATTCCACAACCAGACACGACACTGCAGTATTCTGAATCACAACCCCATTATCTTCTAAATATAATACCCGAACCGCTAGACTAGCCAACTAATACAGTTCTCAAACTATCTCCCACTTTTCTGGCCTCAAATATGACAAAATTCCGATGGATCTGCGGTTGAGGGAATCAGCGACAGTATTAGCCTTTCCTGGATGATACAGAATGTTTACATCGTAGTCTTTCAACAACTCTAACCAATGACGTTGTCGCAAATTCAACTCTTTCTACGTAAAAATATACTGGAGACTTCTGTGATCTGTGAAAATGTATACATGAACACCATATAAGTAATGCCTCCAAATTTTCAAAGCATAAATAGAAGCTAATTCTAAATCATGGGTGGGATAATTCTTCTCGTGTTTCCTCAGTTGCCTAAAAGCACAGGCAATTAACCTTACCATGTTACATCAGAACACATCCTAACCCACTGCCTAAAGCATCACAATACACCGTGTAGCCCTCTGAACCCTATGGCAAGGCTAATACTGGTGCAGATGTCAGTCTATTTTTCAACTCCTGCAAACTCTGTTCACAAGCCTCAGTCCATTTAAACCTAGCTACTTTTTGAGTCAGCTTCGTTAATGGTGCTAAGAGGGTAGAGGATCCTTCCACAAACCTTTTGTAATACCCGACTAATCCCAGGAAGCTATGAACCTCAGTTGGAGTTGTGGGTCTGGGCCAAGTTTTTACTACCTCAGTTTTCTGCGAATCCAACTAAATGCCTGCATCTGATAAAATATGGCCCAGGAAAACTACAGAATTTAACCATAACTCACATTTAAAAAACTTCACATACAACTTGTGATCTTGGAGGATCTGTATTACTGTTCACAGATGATTTCTATGTTGAGCTTCTGAACATGAATATACCAGAATGTCATCAATGAACACTACCATGAACAAATATAGAAATGGCCTGAATATATTGTTCATAAAATCCATAAACACTGTTGGGGTATTAGTTAACCCAAAAGACATAACAAGGAATTCAAAATAGCTATATTTGGTTCTGAAGGTCGTTTTTGAAATATCCTTCTCCCAAACCTGTACCTGGTGGTACCTTGACCTTAAGTCAATCTTTCAGAAGTATGTTGCCCCTTGCAACTGATCAAACAAGTCATCTTTTCTCGGTAAAAGATACATGTTCTTGATAGTAACTTTATTTAGTTGTCGATAATCTATACACATTCATAGCGAGCCATCATTTTTTTTCACCAATAGGACTGGAGCACCCCACAGTCAAGAACTAGGCCTACTGAAACCTTTATCTAACAAGTCTTTCAACTGATCCTTCAATTCTTTCAAATTGGCAGGGGCCATCCTATACAGAGGAATAGATATGGGTTGTGTATCTGGTAGCATATCAATGGGGAAGTCAAATTCCTGTTCAGGGGGAATACCAGGAAGCTTATCCAAACATACATCTAGGAACTCATTAACCATCGGAATAGACTAAATGGTCTAGGCTCTGCATGCACATCCCGAGCCCTAACAATATAATAGGTACAACCCTTTGCAATCAGCTTTCTTGCCTGAAGATAGGATATGAACTTACCCTTCGGTGTAGGTGCATCTCCTTTCCATTCCTGTACTACGTCTCCTGGAAAGTGGAATCTGACAGTCTTTGTCCAGCACTCAACATTGGCATAACATAGCGCTAGCCAATCCATGCCCATAATTACGTCAAAATCAATCATTTCTAACTCTACTAAGTCTGCAAAAGTTTGGCGGCCAACAATTTCCGTCGTATAACCTCAGTATATTCTCCTGGTGACAATGGATTCCCCAATAGGTGTAGACACATAAAACGGTCACTGAAGTAACCCTGGTACTATATTGAACTTCTGTGCCACTAACGGAGTAACATATGATAAGGTAGAGCCTAGATCTATCAAAGCATAAACTAAATGGGAGAAAAAATTCAATGTACCTGTCACAACATCTAGCGACGCCTCAGAGTCTTGTTGCCCTGCTAATGCATAAGTACGATCTGAACCACTACCAGAATTGGATGCCCCTGATCTATCTATGCCTCTGCCTGCTGGAGCTGAGGGCCTACGCCCTGCAGAAGGTGCTGGAGCATATGAACCTGCTGAGGACCTATTCTACAGGTCCCGATCACCCTGGTTTCTAGTCGAAAAATCCCTCATCATGTGTCCCTTATGTCCAAAGGAATAACAAACGGTGGAGCCATATCGAAATCTACCAGGATGTCTCCTATTACAGGTACTACAATAAGGTATATCCAGTCTCATCTGATCTGGACCCATCTGCTGCTGTGAGCCTGATGCTCGTGACTCTCTCTAGGATCGAACTATCCACGACGGACTGATCTGCTGCCCTATTGCTGTTGAAATGGGGCCTAGGTGGCCTACCTGATAAATGAGGCCTGGGCCCATGCGGGAACTCTACCTGGAAGTCGGTGGGTCTAGCCCTCTGACGCTACTCCTGACCTGCCCTGTCAATCTCATACTGATGTTTCCTAATTCCCACTATGTTCTAAGAAAAGGCCTAAATACATGAGATATCCATATACTCTCTTAATGTATCTGTGATACAGGATTCCACATACTCTGGTGCAAGCCCCATAATAAATGGATGTACCCTGGATGGCATAGTATCAACAAATGCTAGCACATATCTAGCCAAGGAATCAAATCTCAGCACATATTCTCTGACGCTCATTCTGCCCTGCTCCAAATATAAGAACTGCTCTACTCTAGCCTGCTGGATCACTCGGGGCAGATAGTGGTCTATTGTCCCGCCCCGAGTCTACACCCTGGATGGGACACTGTACTTGAAGCCACAAGTGACCCCAAGTCAACCCCTGGTCAATCATACACTGGTATTTTGAGTAACAAAAATATAGCGGAAGCTTTGAAATAATAGCATAAAAGCATTTATGAAAATAAAACTGAAAATATAAAGTTTAAGAACATCAGAAATCTGGAATTAATTTTGTGTCTGAAAGCCTTCTAACTGATGAGTTGCTGGGAAAAGCCCCCAGTAAACTCTAAATCTAACTAAAAATAATAAATCAACTGAAAGGAAATGGAATAAGTCCCTCGAATGATGAGGACTCACACCTCAATTGTGACAGAAGAGGATTTAGATCGCAACGACTAATGATTCTTAGTCTGGGAACCTACAGCTGTATCGTGAAATGATACAACATAAAAGTATGTGTCAGTACTTTGAATGTACTGAG
>JACEIK010010676.1:16086-39553 GCA_018107945.1 Datura stramonium
GTAGATTTGCCCCGTAGTCCAGTCCCTGTGGGATCGATACTTGGCTTACTTGAGCCACTTACTACTCGTTCGACCACGTGCACTTGCGTGTAGTCATCCATACAGTCGATCATCATTCTCAGCTATGGAGAGTCCCAACTAATAACATATCCTCCCAACGAGCCTCACCACGACTCGTTACATCCTCCAATGAGTCATGATTGCCTTCCGTGATGTAGACTGGAAAAATATTGATATCCCAAACAACGACTGGTGAACACAACCTGTTACTTCTTACAACAGGTCATGGGATGACCTGTTGTTTCCCTTAGTGTTAAAGCCCAGTCTTCACCATTAGTTCTAACAATGGCTCATGGTATTAAATGACGTGTCATTACTTCACCCGTCGTTACCCATTGTTGCCAGATCATCACTTTCTACGACTGCATTCCTTCTTTTGCACCCACCCAACCTAATTGATAGTAATAAAATAAAAATAGGGCTTGAAGCTCAAGATTTGGAGAAGGATAAGAAAATGAAAAGAGATATAGGCAAAAGCCTAAGTTTGGGGGTGTTCAAAACAGGAAAAAGAGGAATGAGTTTCAATGTGAGGTAGCACCTATTACTTGATGAAAAGACAAAATAGTCTATTGAAAAAACCCTTGATCAACAGAAGAAAAAGCAAATTTGAATGTTGCTATGTCTTATTTAGATAAGGCTTAAACACAGAATTCAAGATTTCGAAAATGTGGCTCATGAGGAAAAATATGAGGGGTGAGAAGGGAGAGATAAAGTGAAATAGACTCTCTAAGTATAGCGGGATTTTTAAATGTTTTCAAAAAAGGAATTAGGGAGGTTTTAGTCACTAGAGCTAAATGTTTTCCTACCCTTACTCCTAGCCTTCATCATAATCCGCAAGTCCTTAGTGATTCTGAGTGTGGCAACTCTACATTAGTGGTGATTTAAATGAAGGGCAAGCCTATGGTTCAACAGGTACGCATTTGAATATATTTGATAGAATGAGCATTTTTGCATAATTTTAATATTCCTATTTGTGAAATGCATGTATGTGAGTGGGATTCTCTCTCTTTCGGTTAGTTGCATTACTTTCTTGGAGTAAATGCTAAAATTGTACATTCAATAGAGAGTTATGAATGTGGCAAGTTATGCATTGAACTTCTAGTAAAACCTTGAACATTGATTATTAATGACTTAAGATGTTTGTTGATATTTACTTGATTGAATATGCCTCAGTTTTGAATTGAAAGAATGAAAGTGAGATGTGCCAAATGTTTGTGGTTACCAATTGAATTTGTGCAATATGTTTTTTTTTATTTTCTTGAGTCGGTATGTGATCTTGGGGTTGTCTTAAGTTTTACTAGTCTCATGTGCAGCTCTTATGATGTAGTATTCTTTATTCAATTCTAAGTTGTGAGTGAATGCCTTACTTGAGGACAAGCAATGGGTCAAGTTTAGGGGTTTGATGAGTTGGTAATTTACCAATTCATTAGAGTTTTAAGAATGAGCTATTGCTTTTTTGTCATAAATTAGGAAAGTTTTATGTGTTTTCTCTTTGTATGTGCTTGTATTGGACTTAGACAAAGAAAATAGAAGAATTTAACAAAAAGCACTCTGCTAGAATCAAAGAACATATGTTTCGCATATTGGCACCTGCGAAACACAGGTGCCACACAGTTGGCACTGAGCAAGGAGCTGAAATGAACCTGTGAAGTGTAGGTTTACACCTATGAAATTCAGGTGCAAATGCAGAAAGGCTTCAGAAAATTCTGTCTTAATCTGTGAAGCAGCTGCGAGTTGTGGATGGGAACTTGTGAAACGCAAGCATCATGCAAGTGACCTAAATAATGACAAGGGAAAAACATCCAGCTCTGGCATTAATGTACCTGAGAAATTTCCAATGGCAATGTGGAATGGTGTGCAAGGAGAAAGTGAAGATTTTACCAAAATTGTACACACCCAAGACATAACACATCATAGCATAGGATTAAATTGTAGAGAGAAGTAGACAGATAAAAAGTGAAGTACAATTTCCTCCTCCTCCTTCTTCTTCAATATAATTGGGCAAGAACACTATTCTTGTAGATTTTTGAAAGCTTAGTTTGCTATTTATTATGATTTTTGTTTATGATTTCCCATAGGTATAATTTCTCTATCTCAATTCATGAGTATCTAAATTTCTAGCTAGAGGTGTGCACTTGATGAGGGTTTAAACTATATTAGGTATTGATAAATTTTTTCTTAAATTAAATCTATAAGCATGGATCTATTGTTTCCTTTGAATTTTAGTTGAAAAATTAATGATTGCAAACATTAGTTTTGCTTACTTATCTTGCTTGAGCTTGAGAAAGAAAAGTGAAACTTGGGTGAGGAATCAATAGTGAGGATCTAGAGTGTAGATTTGTGGGGTTAATCTAGAGATAGTCCAAACCCACATCCTCAGTCCATTAAATAGTTGAGGCTAGAGATAGTTTGACCATTCTCCAAGCTTTGTGGCTGTTTATTTAACAATGGCTTTGGGGTTTGATAAAACCTAAAGAAAAAGCATCCCTGTGATTGAAAAACAAGAGGATGTAGTTGATCCAAGGCTATCTATGCTAGAATTGAATTTAAGGTAATTAAATCAATTTCAATCTAGTTAACGCCCCATCTATTGCACATCCCTAGCTCTCTCTAATCAATTGCAACAAATCATTTACTCAATTTTTTTTTACAAATTTGAATATTTATTTCTTCCCTTTTCCCCCCAATTTTTACTTTTCACATGTTAAACAATGATACATACTAGTATGAGTAAATTCACAACTTTTGGAGTATCGTTCCTAATTCCATGTGGATTCGACCCCGACATCCGTACGGTATTTTATTTTTTTACAAGGACCAGTACCACCTCCTTTAAACGGGAGAGACGTATTGAGCGTTATCAGTTATGATACACCCCAAAATAATTTTGATTATTATTTGGTGTTTCTATGCTATGTTAAGGGAAGTACGAGTTGTATATTGGTCGTAGATGACAAGGGAAATGTGTACGAAGGGAAAAATAATGAGTGTGTGAAGTTCATAAGTAAGGGTCAATTTTAAATAACCATACCTCCCAATATATAATGAATTAGAATCCCAACGAGGTATCAAATTGTAGGTCTTTCAGTTTAGTTTTCAGAACATCAAACTGCTTGTCAATCAGATTTCGGAGTAAAAAGTTATAGGAATTTTATGGTGGCACTATCGGGCGGTGCCATGGCCACCGCCCTAAAAACATCCACCGCCCAAACCCCTTCATCTTTTGAGATTTGTATTATGAAATCACTTTCACCTTTTCAGATTTTGAGCTTCCTACTTATACTCATCAATTCTCTCTATATTTCCAGTAGAAACCAAGGAAGAGCAAAGGAAAGCACCAAGTTAATCTCCATTAAAACTAAAGCTAAGTGAAGGGGATCAATCACAAGGTGAATGTGGTATTGGTGGCTGTTTTGGCTGCATTTGGGCAGTGTTGCTATGGTGAATTTGCTGCATTTTTTAAACTGTTCTAAGATACATATATTCTCCCTTTTGATAGGGATTAGATACAAGTATAAAGGTGAGAATTCTACTACTAAACTTGCTTGAATTCATGAGTAAAAATCTAGAAGTTAAGGTGTATTTGGTGTGTTTGTGAACTGGTTTTACTGTTTTGGGAAGCAAAGGTTATGGGTTTTTGAAAAGAAGTTGAATTCAAATACTCCTATTTTAACCAAGAATAAACCCTAGCATAATTTATGTTTTTATAGTATTCAAACATGAAAGAATCCTATCTTTAAATTAGAGGTTGGGCGCTAAGTTTTGCTGCCATTTTTTGTGCAATTTTGCTGAAGGTTACTCCTCGTTTTTTAAGGTTGTTGTAGCTGTGTGTTACTGGAGATTAAAAATCATCTTGATGGGAGTTGGTTGCAAAGGAGATTAGGTAATTTCCTACTTCCATTCTTTCTTTAAACTGTGCAGAACAAGTTGTAGCATTATGCTAAAATATTGCCTTGTGTGTTGTTGTTGTGGCTGTTATTGATGTGATGTTTTGGCTGGATATATTGACTTGAAATGGCCTTGTGACTTGGTTATAAAATCAAGTAATTTAAGGGGATAAGTGATGATTTTTTACTGAAATAAATGATATAAGAAAGCTCACCGAAAAAAAGGTATGTAAGGCGCCTCGTCCGTCGTTCTTTTAAGCACGATTTGTGCGTTGTGAATTGAATGAGCCAGCAACCTCTTTACAAGTCATGAGGCAGTATGTTAAGCTTCATTTAAGCATTTAAATTTTTGTGTTTGATTGAGATTATGTCTAGCCCAACTGAGGTATTTATAGTGGAATATCGTGTTGATTGTTGTCGTAGTTATACAACGAGTTAGAGACCTCTCTGCGTGGGCAATTTTAGCTGGTCCTTACTGTATGTTATATATNACTGGCGCCTGTATTAGCAGGGAAGCATCCCTAGAGATCAGTAACATTATCACATGTGTCAGAACCAGAATCAGAGGCCTAGTAGGCATACTTCAGAGATCCTGAAATTGGTGAAAGAGCCAAGATAATAACGTGTAAACGATTTTAAGCCATGTAAAGACATCGCAAGCTATTAAGAGTAAATGAGCTTATTGAAATAGGATTGCCTTGTTATGGTTTTCCTTTATATTATGTGTATGTTATGAAATATTAAAGGCCAAGGGGATATTTCATAATCCCTTTCCCTTAAGCCGAATGACAAGCAAGCAAGTCTCCGAGCTCTAATATCCCTTTTAACACGATCCATAAATCTTGTTGAAACTCTTAGGTCATCCGCCATTCCTTATGATTTATACAAGTTTTGAATACATGAATTTAAGGAATATTTTCTATCTTTACATGTAATACGTTCTCACTTACAGTTATGCATTACGAAGGAGGCCTATGCAGGCCACAAATTTAGTATTCGTTATTTCTATGCTATAGGTGTTAAATTGACCCAGTAAAAGCCATAACGAATCCGTTTATGATTATGATTAAGATTTATTAATTTCACCCCGATGTGGTACACCAGATGGAGGTATTTTTATTTTAACCCATTGTGGCACACTGGTTGGATGAATTTTACCCTAGTATGGTACACCGGCTTGAGGAATTTTTATTTTTATCCTGGTGTGGTACACTAGCTGGACGAATTTTATATGGATTTTATGGTCAGCTAGCCACTGGAATTTAAGTTATAATTTTTATTGTGCATTAGATGGTTGCATTTACACTTCAATATTGAGTTATTGTCAAGTTTTTGTTTTTAGGATTCTGGGTTCTTACTATTCCTTGTTTTTGGCTAAGTTATCATTGTTATCTTATATGTTTATAGTTTTTAGCCTTACATACCAGTACATTTAATTCGTACAGATGTCCATTCATCTGGGGACCCTTCCTGCCATCGTGCTGTAGGTATAGGTCAGGGCTCAGATCATCAGACGCAACAAGAACCAGATTTCAGCAGAATACTGGTATGCTCCTCTCTTCCAGGAGCCATGTCCTAGTTTTGGCTATTTTGAGTTTTGTGTACAACAAGGGTAGGATGGGGCCCTGACCCGTGCATTTCAGTTTGTTTTCTCTGTAGAGGATGATGTGGAGTACTTTGTATAGTAGTTTTAGTTGTGTAGTCGTGTTGGTTTTCCATTTCTCTACTTAGCTTTATTGCAGCCTTGTTGTCTTTTTAGGTGTCTTATTTGTCATTATGGAGACCATATGGGTCAAGTATTTATTTCGGTTGGTTCTTACAGGTTACTTGGTCTCCCTTAGTGTGTCACGCCCCGAGTTTACACCCTAGATGAAACACGATACTTGAAGTCACAAATGACCCCAAGTCAACCCCTGATCTATCATACACTGGTATTTTGCGTAATATAAATACATACTACAGAAGTTTTAATGAGAAATATAAGTATTTAAAGGAAATAAAGCTGATACATAGTATTAGAACATTTTGAAACAACGCTACAAGTCTAAAATACTAATCTGAGTATGAAAGCCACTATGTCTGATGAGTTGTTGGGACAAACCCCCAACTAACTCCAAATCTAAAGAGAAAGCATGAAACTATACCAGAAAAATATAAACCACCATCCTCGAAGGATGAGGACTCACCAACAGACAAAGCTGAAGTCTTCGATGAGCGGTTGTCTAATGAAGCTGAGACTGAGATCCTGTAGTTGTATCATAAAATGATACANTGGCCCCGCCATAAAATGATACAACATAAAAGTATTCATTAGTACTTTGAATGTACTGAGTAAGTGAGAGGAACATAACACAATGAAATAAACAATAAAGAAATGCTGAACTGAAGACATGCAATGACCAACTGAAACTACTGAATTGAATAACTAAAATGCTGAGGTGGTCTAGGAGACCCTGTTTGATGGTCAAAGCATGTTCTAAGTCTAGAATATTGATCTGAACTAAATAGGGCTAAGACTAGACTGACCTGGATAGTGAAGAGTCTATAACTAACATGTAACCACGTGAACTAAACGTGGAGTCCGATGTATACACCCCGCCGGTAGGACCCAATATACCTTGCCAAGGGTATAAAGCCATGAACTGGGTGATCACAAAAGTCTGGGGCCAATCAGGCCGATAAATACTGAAACCTACGCTGGGAATGTAGTTCTAAGAACCTGGGTGCACTGGAACCCCGGTCCACTCGGTGCTAAGATCTAATCCCACTAGATAACCTAAACTGAATACTAAGCTGATAGCTCGAAACTGGGGCCCAAGACTAGTCAGGGATGCATATCTGAAGGTACCTTGAGAGTCCTAACAGACCAGATTCTGAAACTGGGTTCTAGACTGATCAGAGCTGCTTATCTAGAAGCGTCATAACCATTTAAGTTTAAACTAAAATATGAACTGGGGTCCTAAGGCTAGTCAGAGCTATAAGTCTAAAGTGTCATGATCGCCTATTGGACCAATAACTGGATTCTGAATTTTATTTTGATAACTGAGAGGTGATACTGACACCTCAGGAAGTTCTATAGTCAAACTGATCAGCTGACATTTTTGACTGACACTAAGAAATTTCATATTTTGAGTAAGGATAGACAATCATGTAGTTGACTGAGAACCTAGCATGTAAAATAGTAAGGGACTTCATTATTCTAGTATAATCAAGAGATATCAAGATTTATCATCTCAGTAAAATTCTACTCTATTCTAACCTCAAGAACTTGGGTTAAAGTCAATGCATATGAATAGGCATCAATAATACTCTAAGCTGGTGGGAAAATACCGGTAACTAACATACAAGATGATTCCACAAGGATTAAACAAGGAATTATCAGGGAATTCTCGACATTCGAAAATATGCAGGGCTAGAATTTCACTTTCATTGGGATAACATCAATAAAGTCATGAACCATTGGAAATAATGTATAATATAATAGTGGATATCATGATGAGTGAATTTCAAGAAAATTTACATTATCCCCTTCACATTCGAAAATTTAGGGCTAGGATTTATAAAGAAATTATGGAAGGATTTTGGGGGACACAAGGGAAGAATTATTTTCTTGTTGAATTACCACATACCTGACTAAAATCCCCTATAAAAGTGATCTTGAACTATTACACTGTATGAGGAACCCTAGACCTTGCTTTAGAGCTTCTGAGTGAGAACTTGCGTAGTTTTTCTGAGAATCGTGGTGGGAATGAGGAAAGAAACTGTTTACCCCCACTATTAGTCCGGAAATTATGTATAAAATGATGTAGTTTCAAGTTTAGGAAGGTAGGAAATTACTGAAAGACCCTAGGAAATTCACAGGGAAAAACTGGGTATTCATCCCCATGAATGACCTAATGGGTCGTGGTCAATGACAACGACTCGTGGCCAAACTCGTGGGCTACACTGCCTGAAAGACACTGAAGTCACCACGAGGGACCAAATGAATTGTCCCTTGTGGCCACGACTCGTGGCATGACCCATGAGGTACATTGGTCATCTGGCCACCTAAGTTCGTCATGGGCAACCCAATGACTCGTTCGTGGTCACCACTCGTTAGGTACATTGCCTTCAAGATGATCATGTCCTCACTTAGTTGACCATGACTCTCCCCATGAGTCTTGAGGTCAGATCATGACTCATAGGGTCTCCTGTCAAATACACTACCTCCCTCTTGTTTTTCCTTTCTTACTCATCATCTCACGACTAACCTAACGAGTCGTGGGGACTAACCACGACTCGTGGTCTCGTCCGTGGGTACCTTTCTTCAACTTTCAAACTTCATCTCCTATCCTCCCCACGAGTCACATCACAACTCGTGGGCACCTCCAACAGGTCACTTAATGACCCGTTCTGTGACTGGTACCAGATTTTCCAGTTTTCTGCAAATTTCCTATTTTTAAGTCTCGCGTCTAATCTTTGAGGTTTTAGGGCATTACAATATCTCCTCCTTGGATACATTAATCCTTGAATGTTGGAAAACACACAGGAAAGTAGAGGATAACAATCATAATATTCAAATACTACTCATTTAAATCAAAGCTGACAGAATGACTACCTTCGTCTCAAAATACATAGCTGAACTGAATTCACTTTTCATACATACATCCAAAAACATAAAGAAAACTTAAACACATGAATTGAACATAACAACCAAATTTGTTTCTAGGGAAAATTTAATATCTCAAGCTATAGCAGAGACGGTAGAGAATAAGTGTGGGTATCTGCCATCACATCTGCTTCGGCCTCCCACGTAGCTCCCTCCCCTTGCCGATTTCTCCACAAGACCTTGACTGACGCTATCTCCTTGTTCCTCAACTTACGAACCTGACGGTCAAGGATCTGGACTGGGACCTTCTCATATGAGAGACTATCCTTTATTTCTACACTGTCCAATGGCACAACTAAAGTTGGATCTCCGATGCACTTCTTCAAGTGACACATGGAATACAGGGTGCACAGATGCCAACTCTGAAGGTAACTCTAGCTCATAAGCTACCTTGCCAATTTGCCTCAGAATTCTGTAGGGTCCCACATATCTCAGACTAAGCTTTCTCTTCTTCCCAGATATCATCACCCCTGGCAAAATTTTCAGATAAACCCAATCATCCACAACAAACTTCAATCCTCTTCTCCTCACATCAACATAAGACTTCTGATGACTCTGAGTTGTCTTCAATATTTCTTTGATGAGTTGTACCTTCTACATAGCCTCATGAACTGAGTCTGGTCCTATTATAGCAGCTTCACCCACTTAAAACCACCCGATAAGACTTTATGAATTTATGAATTTTAGAGTATGATGACTTTCTCAAGTATGCATGGCTTTCATGAATATCAAGTTTATGATTACTGCTGCCTCACGGGCCTATTTTATGGCTAGTTCACGTATCTCAAGCATGTTATAAATCTCATGATTTAAACTAGACGATGTACTTCAAGTATGTTTCATGATTATGATATGAGCACTATATATGTTTGGGGAGTAGTATTTAACACCGAGTTTGTCGGGGTTCCAGTGCACCCAGGTATTAGAACTACGTGCCAATGTAGCCATGATGGGGTCCTCCACGAGAGTGTGTCTCATGCCCATATGGGCCACCCATGAGTGATATCACGGATTTTGCATGGTTCTACCCTTGGTAAGGTATGAACACCATCTCGACTAAGGATTTAAAAGTCGGGCTCCATGTATGCTCACGTGGGGTATGTCAGTTATAAGAATCTCCCATTGATCCACATATTTACAGTTACTTATGTTCATATATTATGATATTATATTTTATAGTATATTTGACCCATTGACCAGTTTTTTATGAGTTTTCGCTAATGATTTCAAGTATGGTACAATACATGGTTTCTATTTCTATACCTTGGTTCATTATGTTAAGCTTATGATGAATATCTCATTATAATGATTATTTTAGGAATATGGTTTTTAGCATGCTGTCCTTACTCTAATTATCTTTATCGATTTATACTCACGATTTTAGACTAAAATTTTACTAGCATGTTTTATTTACCTTAAATACTTAGTACATTCCATGTACTGACCATATACTCTATGCTATATCGTCTTATCATATAGGCTTGGGTGATCTATCCCAGTCTTGTCACTAGCTTGCACTCGCACAGTTCAGCTCCATCCCGATTTTGAGTGAGACCTCATTCTCCAGGGACGTTATCAGTTTTACATTTTTACAATGTCTTTTAGTCTCAGACATAGTTAGCTAGTTGGGGGTGTTGTCCCATCAGCTCATCGTAGTAGTAGAGGCTTTTCTGACTATCATGTATAGACAATTTAACATTACTGAGTTGTGTTTACACTCTTGTCCTTATAAAATCTAGAGTTTCACTTATGCAATATTTATGCTTTAATTCCCACTTGTTTATGCTCATATGTCATGCTATGTATGTACCATGGGTTAGCTTGGAGCCATACATGGTTCTACGTCCCGTGTCTCGGTCTGAGGTCTCAGCTCCGGTCATGACAAACTTGGTATCAAAAAAAAGGTCATAGGTGTGTCCTAGGGTGTCTAAAAGCCACATTAAGTAGATTATTTTTCATAGTTGTGAAGTGCGCCACATTTATAGGGAGGAGGCTATGAGACGTTTAGGAAAATTCCCTTATTTCATTATTCATGTCATTCGATGAAGTATCTCTCTATTCCTATAGCTTGTGCTATATGCGTTTGCAAAAATATGTCTCCACACCGAATTAATAGAAGGACAAATGCCAACAAAAGTGGCCATGGTAGAGGAGATAGGCATCAGCCAGCCCTATCAACTCCAGTAGATTTTTGCCCGAGCAGGTCACTCATGTCAAGTTTAGGGCATCATTTCATATGTTAGCACAGGCCATGACCGCTCTGGGCAACAAGTAGGCAGTGACATATATTCCCCAAAATGGGAATCCAGTAGTAGCAAGAGTGTGAGACTTCCTTAGGATAAACCCACTTGAGTTTCTTGGGTCGAAGGAGGATGAGGCCCCACATGAGTTTATTGAGGAGATGCAAAAGATCACCTAGATTATGGGAGTTACTGAGAGGAGAGTGTAGACTTACCCTCCTATCAGTTTAAAGGGGTTGGTCACATATGGTTCCGGCATTGGAAGGAGAGCAGGGGAGTTGGGGTGATTCCAGTGGGCTGGGATGAGTTTGTGACTACTTTCTTAGATAGGTTCTTTCCTGGGAGCTGAGGGAAGAGAAGGTAGCTGAGTTTGTCTATTTGAAGCAGAACAAAAGGACTTTCTAGGAGTATTCCATGGAGTTTACCGAGTTGTCCAAGTATGCACTGGAGATGGTTGCTGATCCGAGGACTCGTATGAGCAAGTTTGTGAATGGGGTGGTAGATTCCTTGGTCAAGGAGTGAAAGATTGACATGCCGATCAATGTCATAGTTATCTCTAGACTGATCATATATGGCTAACATATAGAGGCGGAGAAGATGAGGAAGAAGGAGAGGGAGGCCAATATGGCTGGGAAAGTGAGCTATGGGCAGTTTCAGTAGAGTTCGGGTGGTGGATATCTCCCTCAGTTCCACTAGAGACATTAGCCCCAGCTCCATCATCAGTCAGTGTCCCGTCCAAACCCAGATATGGCTAGTGCGGTAGAGCGTCAGGCTTTAGAGGCAAGGGGAGCATGGCAGGAGAGCGCACTTTGCCAGATTGTGCAAGGTATGGAAAGAACCACATTGGGCAATGTTTAATTGACTCAGATGCTTGTTTCGGGTGTGGAAAACCCAAACATAGACTCAAGGATTACCCTTTAGCAAGACAGTACGATGGTGGGGTCGTACCCCAGCCACCAGTTCAACATCCCTAGTAGCTCACCCATTTTAGCAAGGCACATGTTCTAGTGCAGGTGGAGGCTAGCGCTAGAATAGGCTCTATGCACTCTCATCTCATTAGGAGAAGCAGTGCTCACCAAATATGGTCATTCATATGTTACAATATTCCATCTTGATGTGTATGCATTGTTAGATCAAGGGGCTACCTTATCTGCCGTGAGTTCTTATAATGTTGTTAGTTTTGGAGTCTATCCCAAAATCCTTTCAGAACCCTTCTTAATTTCCACTCCTGTTGATGAGTCAGTCTTAGCTCGACGGGTATACAGAAATTTCCCTATCACCATTCTACAAAAAAGTCACCTTAACCGATTTAGTGGAGTTATATATGGAAAATTTCGATATTATATTTGATATGGTTTGGTTACATGCATGTTATGCCTCAGTCAATTATAGAACTCATGTAGTAGAGTTTCGATTTCCGGGTGAGCCAGTCCTAGAGTGTAAGGGTAGTTCAGCGGTGCCTGTAGGTCACTTTGTTTCCTATCTCAAGGCCATGAAGATGATCTCTAAGGGTTGTGTGCATCATCTAGTTTGGGCCAAGGACTACGTCTGAGACCTCGACTCTTCAGTCTACCTTGTTTTATGTGAGTATCCGGAGGTGTTCCCAGATGATATACCAGGAGTCCCTCATGAGTGGGATATTGACTTCGGTATTAAGCTTCTCCCTGGTATGTAACCTATATCCATTCCTACTTAAAGAATGGCTCCAGCTTAACTAGAGGAGTTAAATAAGAGTATTTGTCACCCATATCTTATTTTATTTTATAGATTCTCTGATGACAGAGCATGATTATAACTGTGGGGTAAGGGTATACCTTATTATATTGTGACATGAAGGGTGAGTATGTTGATCTTGGGCATATTATACGTCCGCTTGCCATATTTTACCCATATTTTTCCATGTTCCAAGAAGAATATCCTTATTAAATTCGATGTTTTCATGAAAGTATCTTGAAAAGAGCTAACGGATGTGATTAGATGATGTTTATAGCATAACATATGGATAAATACCCAAAAACGAGCTACCAAGGAAAGCTCAAGATGCAAGGTGTGATATAAGAAGAATTCAAAAGAAAAATCTATTTGGTGAGATGGCTAGCCTGGTGAGCCAGACCACAAACTTCAGAGGAAAAATCTCACAGCTTCACAAGATCACAAGCATGACGCACCAAGGATGAAGATCAAGAATATTTTCCTAACACCTAGATACAGCAGGTGGCACGGTGCACCACACCCCAAACTTTAGAGGGATAAACTTTAGCACTTTGGAAAAATGAGAGGCACAATGTTCCACAGTGAAGACTTCAGAGAATCCTAAAGCACTGCTAGGCGCTATGACTAGCGTGGCGCACCAGGGCTGTTTTAGGGAAAATTGTTAAGTCCAAATGCTGAATTATTTAGGAGAAAAATGGGAATTTTCTTAGGACTATAAATAAATCACTAGGGTGTCTGTAACGGGAGATTGATGGTTTTTAGGAAGAATAAAGAGACAATCATTTCATCTTCTTTTTAGGTTTTCTTCTTTTCTTTACATTACGCAATGCTTGTATGAAAATGATGATTTTGCTTTTGTTTTCCCCTTGAACTTAAGTGGCTAATAACCTTCATCTAGGATTTTTTCCACAAACATGAAGGTTGTAGTTTGAAGTTCATTTATGCTAGATATTTAAATCTTCTATTAAGATTGTTTATATTTTCTTGTTTTAAAGATCATTTATTAATCTAATCACCTTTCGAATAATACCTAATGACTCATTTGTTGAACTTAAAAGAGGGAACAATGAGGGTAAAAAGAAGTATAGAGTAGGTTTTATTCCTTGTTAATAAAAAGTAATTGGTTTCATTGTTGTGGATAGGGATATACCCTGCAACCCTAGTTAGTTGAATTCAGGTAGCTATAATCGGTGTTTCACTTTTCTCCTACAACCATAGGAATATAGATGCTAGGATCAGTGAGATAGTTCTTGATGTATATGCATTCGTAACATGAAACTAACAATCATAGAGAATAAGTTTTGTGTAATTGAGCTCCATAACTTAACCTGGAAGAGAAAGTGCCAAGACCCTAGATTCTAATCATCATTTGAAGTACAATCTTCCTGAAAATTCGCTTTCAAAATATTTAGTTTATATTGCAATTTTAGTAAAATTAACTTTTAAATTTTGCATAAAATTTTTCTTTCTCTTACGAATAGTGAAATAAGAATTCAGACTAGGATAATTAATCTGACAAGTCTATGTGGGACGATATCTGGACATTTGTCCTATAATACTTGAAAACCATGTACACTCACGTGTGCTCTTGGCCGCATCATGTGCCATGAGTTTTATGTGAAATGTTTTGAAAAATGCCATACCTCATCCACCATCTGATTTTTTTATGACCTCGGTTCTTTTCTGAAGGGGAGACCTTTGAGTTAGGTAACTTTTTCATTTTTTAGGAGTAGTTTAAAAAAAATTTTAGGAGAAGAGGCTTTTTCCGATGATGGATTATTAACAACTATCTTGAGGGATTTTAGTCATTAAGAACTAAGTATGAAACTTTAACCTTAGAGCCATTATATGCTAATGTGACCGAATGATACATGTATCGACTTTTGAAAGTTGAAAACATGTTGTGAGAAAAATGAATTACCTCTTTTGAGGCACCTAGGCTCATTTACCAGACTTTTGCATTATTTTATTCGTTTGATATAGAATTTGTTGTATTATTTTCCCAATTGAGGGTCTACATGAATCTTTCTTGAGTTAAACTTATTCCATATATGTGTGATATAATTTTCATACAGTCCATGCTTTCATATTGATGTCTAGAACTTGATCGATGTGTGTGCTAAATGAAATGAAGAGTGTTGAATTTCGGAGATGATAGGCAATTCTTTTATTAGCTTACTTTTATCCTATGTATTACCTACCCATGCGTGATATCCTTAGCTATCCATGTTGAGCCTTTATCCTATTCTTTGTGTAACTATGATTAAAGAAAAATCCTTTTATTATGTATGACCTTTAATTTGATCCAGATGACTCCTAAGGCACATTAGTTTGAAAATTTAGCATTTGAAAGGAGAAAAAGGGGAGAAAATAGGAACCTGAAGGGTGGAAGCTTAAAGAATAAAATAAAGGGTGAAAGAATGAGAAACAAAATATGTGCTATTAGTAGAGAGCATAAAAACAAGAAAAAATAATTTTAGAAAAAGAAACTTGATCGCTTCTTACTAGTTACCAATTATCATATGCTTAAATGAATGGAGAAATAAGGAATAACAAAGGGTGAGAGAAGTAGAAAAAAGTTAGCAAGTTGAATATTGTGCTTAATAAATTTTTAAAAAGTTGTGAAGTATTAAAGTGCTTAGGGAGGTTACTCACTATTTCAGCCAAATAACTCATACCCATTCCTTCACTTACATTAACACTATTTATGTCCTACTTGATCATAACTTTGACATTCTTATTTTAGTGGAGTATTTACATTAAGAGCGCGCCTATGATTCAACATATGTTGCATGAGAAGTTTTTTGTCAGAGTGAGCATAGATTTTTTTATTTATACCCCCATACATGTGATTCTTTCATACTATTGTAATAAAAATGTGGCTAACTCTCTTTTTGTGAGGGTGAATGATTGACAAAGAATAGGTGAAATATTTGATCTCTTTATTAGATGGAATATGTTTGTTAGGCTAATATTCAAAGAGCTTGAGTCAACTCTTGAGGCTAAGTCACCTTAAAAAGTTGTTCTTGAGAGTATTTTGAAAGTTGAGACTTGTTGTTTTTAGAAACTTGAAATTTTGATGTGGTCATATTAGTTGTAGCCTAAGTGGACCTGTTCAATTGGTGTATTCCATATAGGGATAAGGTATAGAGCTTAAGCTGCTTGCTTGAGGACGAGCAAGGGTCTAAGTGCGGGGTGTTGATGAGAGGCCAAAAGTATGTATCTTCGGCGGTTATTTTCTCCGCATTTTAGTACTTTTGTCATTTCTTTGAGTAACATTTCTATGGTTAATGCTTCTATTCCTGTATTATAATTTTATAGGTGTTTAATAGGTAAATGTGGTGGAAATCAACACGAAATGAGCTATAAAGGAAGGTTCAGAGCTTTGAAATAACGTTGAATGTGTTTCCGAACAAAATCAAGCTAGTGTATTGACAGGGCACTGCACCAGAGCCCAAACTTCTGAAAAATCAAAGTGTAGTAGGCTGGTGCACTGCACCTACCCTAAAACTTCATAAGAAAATTATTTAGCAGAGAGTCGCAACAGGAGGTGCATCGCGCTTAGGCCGTTTTAGAATCGGATTTTTGGAATTTTTATGTAACACCTAGGGATTTTTGAGCTAAGTGTGAAATACTAGGTTTGTAGATAGACCCGAACACGATGAAATTTTTATTGAAACTAGGTGTTGAGATCAGTTTTTAAGTGTAAGAAGTGCATTAGCGATCCGACTTTAACTGTACCTTTAGAAAGTGTTGGTGTGAAAGATAGTCTCTCTTACGAAGAGGTTCTAGTTTAGATTCCTTGTCATCAAGTACGTAAGTTGAGAAACAAGGAAGTCACTTCTGTGAAAGTTTTATGGAGGAAATAGTTGGTTGAGGTAGCTACTTGGGAAGTCGAAGCAGATATGATGGCCAAGTACCCTCATCTTTTCTTTCCTAGTTCAGAACCAGCTTGAGGTAACAGCTTCCTCTCGTAGTATTCTAATCAGTTTCATGTCCTATCAATTTTCCTTAAAATTCATAGTATGCATGCATGCCCCATGAATTCAATTGAGTTTTACTCTTAGTTAATTCAACTATTCTGTTAGTAATTCAGATTTCAAAAATCAATTTCGGGGTAAGTAGCTCTTTCCCAATCAGTTTAGTTTCAAGCTTCATTTTAGGACAAATGTTTCTAAGAGGGAGATATTATAACACCCCAAAACTTTTCAAGATCAAGTCCTAGACATAAAATAGAAAACCAGCAGAAATTTGATTTTTCGCTCAATACAACTCCCGACATGAGTTGAGTAAGACCATGAGTCATCGGAAGAATCATTGTAAGTTTTCCATTGATATCATTAAGTTCCAGCCACCATGACTCAAACCATGAGCAGTGGAATTCATGGTATGAGTAGTGTGGTTGGATTCGTACTGAGCAACCTAGTAAGATCTAGCAACCTTGCATTTTCCTCCTAGGGATCACGAGTCCAAATCATGACTCTTAAGTTGGGATCCTATGTCGTGGGTGGCGCTCATGATTACCCCACCAGTGACCCTCCAGGAAACCATGACTAAGACCATGAGTCGTGGTATGCAAGTATGACCAATAGTTATGAGTTGTGGTCCCCAATACAGTAAAGTACCAAAGTTAAACCCAGACACTACGAGTCAAGGTACGCCTCATGGTATCAAAACACAAACTGTAATGATGGTTCATGGTAAGATTTCCCATAAGTGTTCAAGTTTTCCCAGTACCCACGAGTCCATTCTCAGACTCATGGTACAATCCATGGGAACTAAATTCTAGAATTTTGAACGGTTTCTCCTAGGGTGTTTTTGTAAGTTTCTATGTTTTATTCCTATACTATGTCTTTTTGGGATCTTCTTAGAGGAAAGTTAAGGGTCCTTAGTCGACTAACCTCCCACCACCTCGAATAATATCGAAATATTCAGAAAATAGTACGCCCCTAGATGTCACGTCCCACCTTAGGAGGCAATACTGGAACCTAGTGCCACACTGGGATCTGGACTAACCTGACTAGGCTTATGTACTCCTAGTGCATGCCTCCAACTTAGCTCAAGTAAACAACGAGTTATATCTCGGCTACAAATACAGTCTTTGGCCAACAAGGCCACCTGTAAAAGAAGACAACTAACCAAAAACAACACAATAACAAGGATCCTATGCGGGCCGACAAGACCATCATGCTGTCTAGTGATAACTGAATGAAATCAGGCAACTAAAACTATGCTATAGCCAACAAGGATGCTAACTAACAGCTAAACAAGGCCCCAAACGGCCATCGCATGAAATAAAACATACATAGGCCCCACACAGCCAACAACAAAAGCTAATCACTGGAAATCTGTAGCCTACAAGCCTCTAAGAGTGGAATAATGGTCGAGATAGGGCCGTGACCTACCCATAAACTATACAACAAAAGAACTAACCTCTTCTAACTATCAACTCTAGAGGAAGGGAGCTGAATAAACTATTAACTCCAACTGACAACTAAGAGGGTCCCGAACCACGTCTATTCGCACCTACAGGAAAGTAATGCAGCGCCCCAAGGATGAGCTGACAAACTTGGTATCAGAGTAGGTCATATTCCAGGGATTCTACAATCCATGTCAAGTAGAGTTTTGTCTATGGGTATTTTGTACACCACATTCTATAGACAGGAGGCTACGAGGCATAATAGTGTGGTTACTCTTCTTTCTCCTCCAGCCGTGCTATAGAGCTGTCCTGTATAAGGTTACTCCCTAAGATTATTTTATTCTACTTATTTACAAAGAAATGTCTGACGCATGACAGACCACGACTGGTCGAGAATTGGATGTGCCAGCAAGAGAGGGCACTAGTAGGGGTCCCGAGGCAGAGTCAGCCCGATCTGAGGGCGACAGGGAGACATCACCTCGATCTCCTCAGCAATCACCACCGCACTAAGAGACTGCTAAGGCAGCAGATATACCAGTACCACCCCCAGAAATTCCTGTGCACTCAGATCAGGAGCTTAGAGGTGCATCATATGTGCTACTTCAGATGATGGCTACCTAGCGTCAACCTTGGCTAGTAGTACCAGCTACCGTTGCACCCAGTGAGGGGCCCAGTGTTTGAGAGTCCATGAGTTCCTTGCTTTGATTCCCTCGAAATTTACATGGATAGATCATAGAAAGGACCCCTATAAATTTATAGATCAGCTGCAGAGAATCTTCAGGGTTATGCATGCCTCGTCCGCCGAATCAGTTAAGTTAGCAGTATTGCGATTGCGAGATGTAGAAGTCCTATGGTACGCGAGCTGAGAAAGATCCTAAGGCAGGGATGCATGTCCACCTACGTGGCCTAGCTTCTCTGAGGCTTTCATAGACCATTATTTTCCCCGAGAGGTCAATAAAGCTAGGGTAGAGCAGTTTTTGCATCAAGAGCAGGGAAGAATGAGTGTCAGAGAGTATGCATTGAGATTTGATTCCTTATCCAAATGTGTCCTCGTGTATCGACACTATGCCATCCAAGATGCACCGATTTATTGTGGGACTTACGCCGGAATATGTGGAGTCCTATATTACAGCTACGCAGCGAGAGGATATGGATATTTAACTGATCTAGGCCTTTGCTCAGACTATAGAATAGCTCAGATAGCATCAATACACCATGGAAAGGGTAGGTCAGGAGCATTGTCGGAGGGCTAGACCCGTAGATTTTCAGGAAGAGTTTCAGGGTGGGCCTAGACCCCGTTTATCAGGTAGGCCACCTAGGCCCCCTTTCCAGCGGTAGTAGGACAGTAGATCGGATCATCACGGGCTATCAGGTCCCAACGAGAGTTCACGAGCGTCAGGCTCGTAGTAGCAGAGAGGGCCAGACCAGATGGGACAAGTGGTGCCACATTGCATTACCTGTCATAGGCTGCATCTGAGGAGATGCAGGTATGGTTCCACCGCATGTTATTCTTGTGGACAGAAGGGAAAAATAATGAGGGATTGCCTGACTAGACGACAGGGAAGTCAGGACCAGCAGAATAGAACTTCAGTAGGTTCATATGCCCCAGCACCTTCTGCAGGGTGCACTCGTAAAGGCCGAGGCAGATCTAGAGCATCTAGTTCAGGCAGCATTCAGGATCACACATATGCACTACCGGGGAGACAGGAGTCAGAGTCGTCGCCAAATGTTGTGAAAGGTATATTAGATGTTTGCTCTCACTTAGTCTATACCTTTATAGATCTGGGCTCCACTTTTTCATATGTTACTCCGTTAGTGGCCCGAAAGTTTGATATAGTGTCAAAATTTCTTCAGTGACCCTTCTTAGTGTCTAAACCTATCGGTGACTCCATTATTTTAAAAAGAATTTACCGGGGTTGTACAATAAAGATTGTTGGTTGTCAGACCTTAGCAGATCTAGTAGAACTAGAGATGATTCATTTTTATGTAATTATGGGTATGGATTGACTGGAACCTTGTTATGCCACTCTAGAGTGTTGGACCAGAATTGTCCGATTTCATTTCCCAGAGAGAGGTAGTGCGAGAGTGTAGGGGTATTACAACAACGCCAAAAGGTAAGTTTATATCCTATCTCTGGGCGAAAAAGTTGATAGAAAAAGGTTGTATCTACCATATTGTTAGGGTTCAGTATATGCAAGAAGAATCCCTGACTCTCCAGTCTTTCCCAGTGGTTAATGAGTTCCCAGATGTGTTCCCAGATGAATTTCCTGGTATTCCCCCAGAGAGGGAAATATATTTATCTATAGACTTGCTACCAAATACTCAGCCTATATCCATTCCGTTGTATTGAATGGTCCCTACCAAATTAAAAGAATTGAAAAAACAGTTGAACGATTTGTTAGATAAGGGTTTTATCAACCTGATACTTCACCGTGGTGTGCGCCAGTTTTGTTTGTAAAAAAGAAAGATTGCTCCCTATGTATATGTATAGATTATCGGCAGTTGAATAAAGTTACTACAAGAATAGATATCCTCTTCCAAGGATAGATGATTTATTTGACCAGCTGCAAGGGGCGAAATACTTTTCCAAAGTTAACTTGAGATTTGGGTACCATCAGGTTTGAGTTCGGGAGAAAGATATCCCGAAGACTGCTTTCAGGACCAGGTATGGTCATTTTGAGTTTCTAATTATGTCCTTCGGGTTGACAAATGTACTAGCAGTGTTCATGGAACTAATGCATAGTATCTTCAAACTATATTTAGATCAGTTTGTGATAGTATTCATTTACGATATTCTGGTGTACTCTCCCTCAGAAGCGGAACACCGAAATCATTTGTGAGTAGTACTTCAGATCCTCATAGACCGCCAGTTATATGCAAAGTTCTCTAAATGTGAGTTCTTGTTAAATTCTGTAGCTTTCTTGGGCCACATTGTATCAGAGGTCGGTATTCAGGTTGATTCACAGAAAATAGAGGTAGTAAAGAAATGACCTAGACCCACAACTCCAATAGAGGTTTGTAGTTTCCTAAGATTAGCCAGGTATTACAGACGGTTTGTAGAAGGATTTTCTACCTGTCAGTGCCTTTGACTAAATTGACTCAGAAAGTAGCCAAGTTTCAGTGGACCAAGGCCTGTGAGTAGAGTTTCCAGGAATTGAAAAGTAGATTGACATCAGCTCTAGTGTTTGCTTTGCCGGAAGGATAAGAAGGTTAAGCTATATATTACAACGCTTTTGGCATTGGATTAGGGTGCGTTTTGATGCAACACAGGAAGGTAATTGCGTATACTTCATGGAAATTGAGAAAACATGAAAAGAACTATCCCACCCACGATGTGGAGTAAGCTGCAGTAATTCACGCCTTAAAAATATGGAGGCATTACTTATATGGTGTACATGTGGACATTTTTACTGGTCATAAAAGCCTCCAGTACATTTTCACATAGAAAGAGCTGAATTTAAGACAACGTCGTTGGCTAGAATTGTTGAAAGACTATGATGTGAACATTTTGTATCATCCAGGGAAGGCCAATATCGAAGTTGATGCCCTCAGCCGCAGATCCATGGGCAGTTTAGCACATTTAAGACCAGAATAGCAAGAAATGGCCTGAGAATTGCACCGGCTAGCTAGTTTGGTAGTTCGGGTAGTGGATTCAGTAGATAATGGGGCTATAATTTAGAATACAACAGTAACGTTCCTGGTGGTAGAGATAAAAGAGCGGCAGTATGAGGATTCTCATTTAGCACAGCTCAGAGATAAGGTTCAACAAGGTGAATCATCAGTTTTCGAGGTAACCGAAGATGGGGTTTTGAGGTACAGAGGTCGCCTCTGCGTTCCAGATGTAACAGGGCTCTACTAGCAGATTATAGTTGAGGTACATTACTCCCGTAACTCTCTTAATCCAAGTTTAACGAAGATGTTCCATGATATTAAAGAAATATATTGGTGGCCTTGAATGAAGAAAGGCGTAGCTGAATTCGTAACGTAGTGTCCTAATTGCCAATAGGTGAAAGCTGAACATTAGAAACCTAGCGGGCTAACTCAGGAGATGGCTATACCTACATGGAAATGGGAGGCAGTTAATATGGACTTTATGACAGGACTACCCTGTACTAGATGGAAATTTGACTCTATTTGATTGTTGATAGGTTGACAAAATCATCTCACTTTCTGCTAGTTCAGACTATATTCTCAGTTGAAGATTACGCCGAGCTATATATTAAAGAGATAATCTGATTGCACGGTGTCCCAGCATCTATCATTTCAAACAGATGGGTACAGTTTACAACTAGATTTTTGAAATCATTTTAGAAAGGTTTAGGAACACAAGTTAATTCAAGTACAACCTTCCACACCTAGATAGACAGCCAGGAAAATTGCACCATTCAAACGCTCGAGGATATGTTACGGGCGTGTGTGCTATATTTTAGAGGAATTTGGGATGAGCATTTACCCCATGTTGAATTTGAATATAGTAACAGTTACCATTCTGAAATTCAGATGGCGCCTTATGAGGCACTATACAGGCGAAAATGCAGGTCCCCCATCGGATGGTTTGAGGTAGGAGAAGCAGGGTTAGTGGGACTAGATATGATTCACCAGACAAAAGAAAAACTAAAACTTATTAGAGAGCGGTTACTGATAGCCCAGAGTCATCAAAAGTCCTACTCCGATGTGTGATGTAGAGACTTGGAACTTAATGTTAACGATTGGGAATTTCTTAATGTGTCGCCGATGAAGGGTGTGGTTAGATTTGGCAAGAAAAACAAGCTTAGCCCGAGGTTCATTGGGTCGTATCAGATCATCCGAAGGATAGGCCGAGTGGCATATGAATTAGAGTTACCTTCAGAGTTAGAGTCTGTGCACTAAGTCTTTCACATGTCTATGTTGCGAAAGTGTATAGGGGACCCCTCCCGAGTTGTGCCAGTTGAGGACGTTCAAGTTACTGAGGAGTTAGCCTAAGACAAAGTTCCAGTTGCAATATTAGATAGACAGGTTCATAGACTGAGAACTAAAGATGTAGCCTTTGTTAAAGTGCAGTGGAGGAATAGAAATAAAAAAGAGATGATATGGGAAGTTGAGGATGACATGCGGTCTAGATATCCTCACTTGTTCCACGATTGATTCAAATTATACTGTTAAGGTTATATTGTTATTCAATTGTTATTTTACTACTTGTGTTATCAATACTGCTTAGTTAGCTACCTCTTGGTTGTGGGATAGCTATTTATAGGGTCCTGTTAGGGGCCTATGTTGGACTTTTGTGCATTTTAGGTTTTTGGATAGTCCATATTTCAGAGGAGACTCTGCCGAAATATTGGTTAAATATTTCTAAATATTGGTTAAAAGAGTTAACTCTTTTAAGCCTAAAGATGACCTTCGAGGATAAATGCTCCTAAGGGGGGAGGATGTTACACCCCACAAAATATTATCGATTAGTAGGCGTACGCGTGGATTATGAACAGTAAGGAGAGGTCGACGCGTCTGGAAAGAGCCTCGG